>OX438955.1:882500-1174715 GCA_949316185.1 Pyrausta nigrata | reverse complement strand
TCTCATTGAACACCGATGTACTTATATTGTCAGAATTTTGGAGAAATAAAGACTTTTGTGATTTTATAAATATACCGAACTATAATACAGCTTCAATATTTTATAGAAAAAAACATAAAGGTGGCGGTGTTGGTATGATGATAAAGGACAGTATAGATTATATTGAAAGAAAAGATATCGTTAAACTATCTGTTGAATTTATAATTGAATTTAGTGCAAAAGAAATACCGAAACTAAATACTGTTATAATAGGTTTATATCGAGGTGATAGGAATATTGGGATATTTTATGAGCAAATGAATAAACTGCTACAGAAACTTAAATCAAAAGACCAAAATAAATACATTATAATAGGACGAGATTTCAATATAGATGTCAAAAAGAAAACAAAAGAAGAACGCGAATTTCTTACTTTCATGAAAAAATGTAATTTACTGCAACTGATTCAAGAATATACACGTGTAACGAAGAATACAGCAAAATGCATTGATTTAATTTTTACTAATCACAAACCACTGATTCAAACTGTTACCGTAAATGACTATGGACTGTCTGACCATAAAGCTACATGCGTTAAACTTAACTCAAAACCAAAATTAAATAAAAACAAAATTTACTACATGCAAAAAAGGCTATTTACAGAATTCAATATAGATCTGTTTAAAAATTCATTAAGTAAAATAGACTGGGATTGCATTATAAATAGGAACAAAAATATTCATGACAACTACAGCGATTTCTTAAAAGTGATAACAGATAATTTAAATAATTACATCCCATTAACAAACATTAAAATTAAAAATATAACAAAAAAAAGCTGGCTAACAACTGGTCTAAAAAGTCATTGCATGACACACAAGCGTGTTCTAAAATCATTCTAAATGAAACTAAAAGTGACGTTCTAAGACAATACTTTAACTTATTTAATAGAATCCTTAAGCGCAGCATAAAAACATCTAAACGTTTGCTTTACTCAGAACAAATGAAAAGGTCAGACAACAAAGTAAAAACAATGTGGAATATAATAAATAATAAAACGGGTAAAACAAAACACAAACAACATAAAAACATAGAATTGGTAGATAACAAAAAGACAATAACATGCCCTAAAAAAATATCAAATATACTCAACTCCCATTTTACTGCAGTAGGCGAAAATAATATAACCAATAAATTTACAAAAAATAATCAAAATAATCCGAAATTAAGTTCTCCTATCGCGTCTATGTACCTTACTCCTGTAAAAGAAAAAGAGATTTATAATATAATAAAACAAATAAAAAATAAACACAGTTGCGGCGTTGATGAAGTGCCACCTATACTCTTAAAACAATGTCCAACTGAATTAGTAGCCCCACTGACAACTCTAATAAACCAAAGCTTTGAAGACGGACACTTTCCGGACCAGCTTAAAATTGCTTTAATAAAACCACTCCTTAAAAAAGACGACCAAAAAGATCCTTCTAATTATAGGCCAATAGCATTGTTACCCATGTGCAACAGGCTTTACTCATTTTTAGAAAAGTATAATATTCTCGATGACTGTCAAAATGGCTTTAGAAAGTCCAGATCGACCACACTCGCAGTGTACAAATACATTCAAACGGCCCTACAGCACATCAACGATAAAAAAATAACAATAGGCCTGCTTCTTGATATGAGTAAGGCATATGATCGTGTACCTTATGATAAATTACTTCAAAAATTCTACAACTCAGGAATACGTGGACAAGCCTACAGGTAGTTTCAATCTTATTTACACAACAGAACGCAATTAGTACAGATTCAACACTATAACAGCACCACAAACGAGATAGAAAAAGCACAATCCGCGGTCAAACACCTAAGCGGATCGATCCCTCAAGGGAGTGTATTAGGCTGCGTGCTTTTTCTTCTCTACATCAACGACCTTCCAAAATACCTAAGTAAGGAAACCATACTTCCAGTTCTCTTTGCTGACGATATTTCTTTACTGATTTAAACGGAAAACAAAGATACAAACCATAAAGATATAATTATTGACACGCTAAATACTGTAGTTTCTTGGCTTGAAAATCATAATTTACAAATTAACTTCAAAAAAACTAAAATAATGCATTTCCGACCATACAAAACTAAACCTTTAGATTTAAACATTAACTTTCAAAATGAAAATTTACAGACAGTAGAAGAATTCGACTTATTAGGCTTAAATATAGATACCCATATTAACTGGAAATCACACATAGATAAAATTAAATCAAAATTAACTAGATTTACATACGCTCTCTTCGAAATAAACAAAAGTACAAACACGGAAGCTGCTCTTTCAGCTTATCACGCATATGCCTACTCCTGGCTTAAATATGGAATTATTATGTGGGGCGACAGCGTAAACGCAGAAGATGTATTTCTATTACAAAAGAAATGCATTAGAATAATATGTCAAATTAAAAATACACAAAGTTGCAGGCCGTATTTTATCAAACTTAATATTTTATCCCTTACATCAATATACATACTAGACATTTGTACATTTGTAGTTAAAAATATGCACCCATTTAAAAAAAATCAAGATACCCATAGTATAAATACACGTAACAAAAGTAACCTTTCTCTACCATATTCAACAATTAAAATGCTTAATTGTAGCCCACACTATATGGCCATAAAAATTTATAATAAAATACCAATAAACATAAAAAATTAAACAAATATATAACTCTTTATTAAGAAACTAAAGACTTACCTTATTTCTAAATGCTTTTACTTGCTAGAAGAATTCTTTGCAAAATAGGATTTTGGTCTGAGCATTTTTCCTTATGCCAGGGTCTTTTGCAAAAATGAAGAAAGTAAAATGTAAACAAAAAAGTAATGTCTATGCCTACTGTAAAGCTGTTCAATTACTACCTACTTTCTATTGTTAACTTTAGTTATTTATTCTCCTATATTACTTATAGGTACATAATTATGTATCATCATACCAAATTATAGGTAGGTAGGTACACTATAATAATACCTACCAAATATTTTTCTATTAACTAGTTTATAAGTACTTAAATTGCAATACCCTGAAAGGGTAATTAAGTTTAAAGTTCTCTGTTGTTATTTAAGACCAATGTTACACTTAATTTGCAATAAATTGATAGTGGTAAAATTAATCAGCACATTTCGAGTCCTTATGGAATATTCATACATACAGACAAAAATACAACAGTCTACATTTTTGCACCCCACTAACCTAACTAAGGCTTAAAAGGGTACTTTTTATTTTTGTGTTCGACATAGTGGGGACAAACATTTAAAATAAAATAAGTTATCTAAATTATATCAAATGTTATAGCAATGTCAAAATCATTATTAGAAATGAGATTTTTTTTTTAATTATTGTTATTATATAGACGATTTGTAGCAAACTACAAAGACAAAAGTATGCCTGAGCTAGTTTGCTATTTCCAAAAATAAATCATTCGTTCAATTCTTCTACTAATTTAGCTGAAAACTTTTTGGCTCTCGGACTTATAGGAACTTCTGAAAAATCTCGTCCTAAGTGCGAGTTAAAAGACAACAGCGCCATCTGTGGAGGACTATAAGAACCAGAAATTTATCTTACTAAGTGCCTTTTTCCTTACAGAAATGTTTGTTTTGTTTAAAATAAATTGTATTCTATTAAATATTAATAAGATATAAGTAGCTTACGTAGGTAAATAAACAATAAGGAAGTTATAATGCCATTAAATATCTGACAGAGCCGTGAAATCTTTGATCAACTGTAAGTATAATACATGAAGCTGATGGCCATGACGGCACATTTTTATTTTGCATTCAAATAATATTGAGAAATAATTAAATGATACGCAATTATAAAATTTGGTGAGCCAACCCAAAACAGCATTTAAATGATTTAGTCAGCATACAAAGATTTTGTCTGCAATAATAAAAATCAGGCGGCAATCTTTGTTTCGCAAATAATTTTGATAATGGTCAAAAATTAAATCATTAATACTGCCCTACTAAGCGCAAAAGCGGTATCTCAAAAAAATCGAAAATTTGGTTATTTATTGCATCGGGTAACTTAGAAAAATACGCATCTATTAAACTAAGCCTTATAGCGGTATGTTATTTAGAAGGTATAATAAAACGTTAAGAAAATTTTCTCTATCTCACTTTACCTATAATTTACTAAGGATATTAGAGGTATATCAATATAACGTAGGCAACCAGCTGTATATTTAAATACCGCCAAATCTCTTTAAAAACTGGATTAAACTACATTTTACGTACGTCGTGTTCTAAGCCAATAAGCGGCAAAATGTACTACCTCTATAACGCTTAGTATTTTTGCGCTTACTTGAATCGCAAATCATGAGATACGGCTGCATCTGCAATTAGAATTAATCCCTAAAATGTAATCTATACGGTCGGATTTCTAATATATCTTGCAATGATGTATCCCTGCCGTGGCTAAATTCGTGTCATTAATTGTTATAAACTAGTGACAATTCGATGATTACTGTGTAAAATTAGTGAAAAAAATACTGTGAACTAATGTGTTCAGTGGTTAGAATGTATGTTTCGTCAATCAGGTAGGTAAGTTTTAATATAAGTGCATGTTATTTTTGTTAAAAGAAAGATATTCGTCATATCTTTGCGATCTATACTTTGCGTCTGAATTTTTGTACACGTTCGCAGATTTTACTATAAATAATTAAATATCGATTATTTGTTTAATACAAGTACGCTGGACTGCATACTGTCAACCCAACAATGAAGCCATTTAATTATCGCAATTTTGGTGGAGGTGCTTGTGGCGCAGTGGCGGCAGCGCTTTGGTAGTGATACCAAAAGTTAAGCAACCCACGGCGCGGTCGTGATTGGATGGGTGACCATTCCGACCATTTAAGTGACGTCCATGACAAGCATCTCCGTGCTTCGGAAGGCACGTTAAGCAGTTGGTCCCGGCTAATATCTGTGGTATTAGTCGTTAAGCCTAGTCAGAGGCCCTAAGGCGGCTTCATAACTTCTGACAGTAAGGTTTGTCACTTGCCTTACATACACCCCTCCACCAATCCGCACTGAGCCCGCGTGGTGAAGTATGGCTCGTTCCTCCTCATAGTTGAGGTGAGGCCTTTTCCCAGCAGTGGGATCTGATAGGCTGACTTATATGGTGGTGACGACTATAGTGAGCGTGTGGTGACCATCCACGGAACTAAATTGACATAAACATATGGAAGTTAGTCTATATTAGTTTTCTGTACACTCGGTGGGGACGCTTTGATTTGGCACAAAAAATATCTGTTATTTCTTAGAGAATGTTTCCAGCGTGCTTGTACTATAGAGGTCAGTGCGTTCGACATAGAATCGACAGATATCGTCAAAGAGGATTAAAAAAACTGAAGAACAGGACAAAGTCTGTCGGGTCAACTATATAAAAATATAAACTTTTGTTTGTAATACAAATTAACTTCCATAAAAACTTGCAAATAAATTGCTTAAATTAAATTGCAAATAAATTGCATTAATTAAACCAAACACAGAGAAATTACATTGAAATCTAAATACAGTAAGTATTTTTATTAAAATGCGTTTATTGTTTTCTAATTTCTATAAAAAGAAATTGCATAGGTATTGATTCGAGGGCGCGAGTGTAAAAATTTGTGTTATCGAGTATATCACTATACCGTCGTGCTGCCAAAGTACTAAAATAATTATTGTGTAATTTAAACTGTGCACATAAATGTCGATAAGTCGTATAACCAATTCAGCGCAACACTAGTAACGAGTGTTAACGAATAGAGTGAGATGACATTATGTGCTACCCACTTAGTGGGAGCAAGATGAGACTTAAACGTCAGTACGCTTGACCGATTTATTTTGAGCCGCAGGAAAATTTTATGAACTTTTCAAAATTGCATGATTACTATTATTACTTACCGATGAAATGACATCACATCCGTTTTAAAATTCGATGTTTTGCGTTTTTTCTCACAATACAGTATAGAACAATACGACATTATGTTAATTATTACTAAAATCTCATTTTTTCGTAACAATTCAAGTATTCACGTTGACATACCACACAGATCAATTGATTTTTGACATACGGTTTTGACAGAACTGAAAACTTTCTATTGCGGTTGTCAGCACATATGTGTGAAGCCCGCGCCAGTTTAGCGGTTAAGATTAGGTATTCAATACTGTTTTACATACATTTACATTTAGTAGGCACACTTATGCAAATCAATTTAAATCAATCATTTATTTGCTAGAATACAATTATATCATGCAAGTTTTAGATTGCGGATCTTAAAGCTAGTATTCCGTCGTATATTCGTATATTGTATAGTCGTAGTATTGACGACCGTCTTGGTGTAGTGGTTCGCGCCACGGACTTCTAAACCAGGCGGTTGTGGGTTCGAATCCCGCAAGGGGCAAATGTTTGTGTGATGAGCACGAGCCTTTGTACCTAAGTCATGGATGTTTTAAAAAAAGTATTTAAGTATGTCTATCCGTTATTCTAGTCACCATAGCACAAGCTCACGCTTAGTTTGGGGCTAGGTAATTGGTGTGTGGTTGAAACAATTTATTGAATTTATTTATTCCTTGCACGTGTTAGAAAATAAATAAATAGCCATGTATAAACGTGAAGTTAAATATTAGTTTAGGGTGTCTAGACTATGATAGTAAGTGTATGTGGGGAAAAGTTATTTGTGGCTATGTGACTTAAATAAAACCTTTGAAATCATGAGTATATTATTTATATTATCTGCAATAAGCCTGATAATAACATAACATTTTTATGTAGGGTGATAGTAAGCTGAAAACATTTTACTAATTAAAATACACCAGAATGAATCAGCATAATATTATAATAACAATAGAAAAGCAACAGAGTAACAAAATAATATGTACTTAACTTACGATCTGGGTAGAACCTTCCAGTACCGACGACTACTCGAGAATGAATAATATTTGCCCGAAAGGGGCCTTTTATACAAAAATATCACGTTACCAATGGACTACCGACCAATCAGAAACAAGAAACGTCAAAGCGGATGTACAAAGAAATCAAATCAGTACTTTAAAATTAGGAAATATTGATAGAATATTTTAAGACGTGTATTAAATCTTTTTGCATTATTTCATGATTTATAACAATGGATAAGGTAGGTACTTACAATCAAATCAGTCACATTATGCCTATTGTTTACAATCATTTAGTATGTAATTAATCAAATCAGTCGTACACCTATTGTTTACAATCTTTCAATATGTATTAATTATTTCTTATTTTTACAACGTATAAAATATTTTAATATGTTATAATTATTTCTTATTTTTACAACGTATAAAATATTTTAATATGTTATAATTATTTCTTATTTTTACAACGAATATTTTTCATGTTTACAATAATCTATCACGGCCATACTGACAATACTTCGTCCCCGAAGTATAGTACAATAGAAACGGGAACAAAACAGACTTATCGTGTTTTCTTAATTATTTTTGGTTATTAATAATTTTACATAATCCTGTGTATTTTCTTTCTCATTATTATTATTATAAGTATTACTTGCATAGACATGTTAGTCCCCTTCAATCGCTGCCATTGAGATAGACTAACACCAAACAAGCAATCGACCAGCGAAAAACAAGGGTATAAGCCAAATACATAGACATACCGGTCACATTTACCCGCTGCCTGTAAGACCGACCGGTACCAAGTATGTGGCCGACCAGCGGATACCCAGTGCATGGAATAATCACAGCATTATGTACATACAGGTTAATGGTAATATGTGTACATATACTCGTAAATGTACCTAAGTACTTACATTACATTAAAAAAAATATTATATTTATTTTATTGGGTGATGGCATTTTCAGTGGCAACATTTTCATCTACCCATTCACCTGGCCAAAATCTTAATTTTTCTTTTGCAATTATTATGGGCCTTAAATTACCTAAACCTCTTAAAGAGTAACGGTCATTAGAAAGAACTGCAATAATTTCATAGGGTCCTTTGTATTTTGGTCGTAACTTATCATTTCGCCTATGATCCTGATTTACGTAAACTACGTCTCCTATATTATAATTCTTGTTGTCACGCCTAACGGAATCAAAACGTTGTTTAAACTTAGCTGAAATTTGTTGTAGACGTTGTTTTGCAAGTTCGCGGTCAGCTTGGACGTTAATATTAGATTCTGAACTAGAATGACTAAGAACATCGTCTAGTCGAGTTTGAACACAAGGTATATTTGCTTCTACTCCAATCAACAACCTCAAAGGTGAAAACCCAGTAGACTTTTGGACCGTGGTATTTATAGACTGCTGTACTTTCCACAATCCGTTCGGCCAACCTGATTGGTCATTACACATGGTAGACAACATATTAGTTACTGTCGCAACATATCGTTCGACTTGACCATTACTTCTGGGTGTACCAGTAGCTACCATGTGGTGCTCAATATTCAGTTCTCTAAACAAGGATCGAATTTGATTTGAGCTAAAATTTGTTCCGCGATCAGTGATGACTAATGAAGGTGTACCAAATAATGTAATAGTTTCTCTGATGATTGGAATTAGTTCCTGTGCGTTTAAAGTTTTTAGTGGTTTTAACAAACAAAATTTTGTGAAGCCATCGACTATGAGTAAAACATGTCTGTAACCTTCATTAGTTGTCATGAATGGGCCTGTACAATCTAAATGAATGGTATGAAACGGGATAGCAGTTTTGTCAATTGGGTGAAGTAACCCATGTTTTGGACCAGAGTGTCCTTTTCTTTCTATACAAATTAGGCAATGTTCAATATACTTTTTGACAAAAGCCGCCATTCCCGGAAACCAGAAATAAAATCGAATTTTATGTAGAACTTTATCAAGCCCTACATGACAGTTCTCGTCGTGAAAAAGTCTTAAAAGACTCAGTCTATAACCTTTAGGTACAAACAATTTGGGCTCTGCATTAACGTCCGTTTTGTAATGTAACAAATTATTTTTTATTAAGTATTGGTTTGGATCTAGTTCACCAGAAGCCAACTGAGTCATCAAACCTTGTGTTTCTGGATCATTTTGCTGAGCGATTTTTAACCAGGAAGGGGAATCCTCATTACTAGTGGCCTCAATTAAATTAACTTCTGGTAACTGAGAGCTTCGTTTTGGTTTTGTGGATTCGACTGGATTGCGGCTTAGGAAATCAACGTGGCTTATAAATCTGCCTTTCCTGTATACAATTTCAAACCGGAAATCCTGCATAAAAGTCCACCAACGAGCTACTCTTGGGGACAAATCTCTTTTCGTCATCGTGGATTTTATAGCGTTACAATCTGTGATGATTTTAAAGTCAATACCAAGAAGGTAAACTCGGAAATGTCTAAGAGCGTTATAAATGGCTAGAGTTTCTAAGTCATACGAACAGTAGTTCGATTCAGCTGGGCTAGTTCTTTTACTATAATAGGCAACAACTTTAGAAACATTATTTATTTTTTGCAATAGAATTGCACCGTATCCTATAGAACTGGCATCAGTATGCAATTCTGTTGGAAATTTAGGATCGAAAATTGTCAATAGAGGTTGGGATACAAGACGATCAATAACATATTTCCTAGCCGCATCCTGTTCGGGTCCCCAATGCCATTTATGGTTAGCTTTTGTTAATTTTGTTATACAAGCAGTTCGTGAAGCAAAATCTGGGATAAACTTCCTGAAGTAGCTGGCAAGGCCCATAAATTGGCGAACCTGCTTGATATTGCTAGGAACAGGGGATTTAACTAAAGCGTTGACTTTGCTTCCACATGGCTTAACACCAGCTTGAGAAACATGTCGACCTAGGTATTCTACGTTGTCAACAAAAAATTTGCATTTTTTGAGATTTATTGTAAAGCCAGAATTACTAAGAGCCAAAATTGTCTGTTCCAAATACTGAAGTCCTTGTTCAATAGTTTTAAACGGTATAAGAATATCATCCATGTACACTAATAAAAAATTTAAGTGTTGGACAGCCTTCATAATTGCTCTTTGAAACACTGACGGTCCATTACAAATTCCAAACGGCATTTTAAGGAATTCGTAATGCCCGTCTGGAGTCACAAAGGCGGTGTATTTAGAAGAGTTCTCAGCTACAGGTATTTGATAAAAGCCATTTTTCATGTCAATAGTTATGTAGTATTTAGCATGACCTAGTTTATCTATTTGGTCCTCAATGAGAGGGAGAGGGTATCGGTCTCTTTCTATCAATTTATTCAATGCCCTGTAATCTATACACATTCTATCACTTCCATCACTTTTCTTCACTAAAATCATTGGGCTAGCAAAAGACGAATTACTTTCTTTTATAATGTTTTGATCTAATAAATCTTTTATTATTTCTTTTACCTTCTCCCTTTCTATTGGAGCCAAACGATAAGGTCTGTAATAAACTACCTCATTATTTTTTAATTTAATTTCTAACTCCCCGGTTTTTACATTTCCGATAACATTAAGAACGGAGGGATATTTTTGAAAAATAGATTTGATCTTATCCTGTAATTCAACATCTAAATGAACTGTTGTAGCATCAAGGTCTGCAAAACTATCTTCTAAAGTATTAACTTCAAGTTTTTGATCAGACAACTCCATTTTTTTACGTACTAAACGGGAACCCGAGTTATCGGTAATAATTTCAACGTCGGGAAATTGAACTGCGTTTCTACCTATTAAAAGATTGTATTTGAAACCGGTGTCTTTTACGACAAAGATTTCAAGTTCGATACACAAATCTTCAAACCTTACAGGCACAGATATTTTAGCGAAAACTTCTAGACTGCCTTCTCCTATGCCGTTAAGACGAAAAAAACATGGAATCAAGTTGCAACCAAGGCGTCGTGCTATAGACTCTTTTATTATACTACAATTAGCTCCAGTATCAATCAATGAATGAATTGTAACATTGTTAATAGAAACCTCTGTAAGGTTTAACTCGGATTCTCTAAAAAATTTACCGATTTTTCAGTGGGAATGTTTTTATCGCTATCGGACTTCGGTTTATATCTGCAAATTGAGTCTGTGTGCCCACTCTTCTTACAAAATAAACAAAATCTATTAACAAACTCGCTACGGTTTTTTTCCTTTGAGTCATGACTGTTTGGCGGAGGATTACCCCGAACGTCTTTCCTATAATAGCACTGCGCCTTGGTATGCCCCTGTTTACCACACCAAAAGCATTTTGTTTCAGTAGAACGGTTCTCAATTTTTGGGCGTTTTGAATAACCTTGAACAGTAGGATCCCTAGAATCTTTATTGCTGCTTTCCAATGGCCGTTTTTTAGTCTTGGTATATGAGGTAAAAAGTACAATAAGCTCTGAAGTTGTTTTGACATTGCTATTGAAAGATGCCATCCGAACATTTACATCACTTATGCCACCACATACTAATTCTATCAGTTGTGCTTCCGTAAAAGCTATCTTCGTGTTCCGTAACAACCTAATCTTCTCTCTCGCATATTCGCAATAAGAGTCTGCTGTTTCAGACGTAAACAAAGTAGCTTTTTGCAATTTTTCAGAGAGATTCTTTTTCTCAGGATATAAAGCTGTCAACTCTATACGAAGGTTTTCCCAAGATCGACCTTCGCATGGCTCCCATGTCTCAAACCATAGTAATGCAGACCCCTTAAGGGCCTTACCTGCCTTAGCCACAGTCGCTATGCTGCTCCAGCCAAACTCCTTCGCGAGGATCTCGATGTTGGTGCACCAGGACACAGCGCCGCAGTCACTTGTAGCTGGATCGAAGATAGGCAGCACGATGTCATCTTCTTTGCTTCGAGACCCGGAGACAGCATCTTTTATTGCTTTCAGAAGGTCTTGCAGAACGTTTACATCCATCCTGAAACTGTTTTGTAAAGATATTAAAATCGTGTAGCTGGATTAGATCCCACTTCTGATGTTAGAAAATAAATAAATAGCCATGTATAAACGTGAAGTTAAATATTAGTTTAGGGTGTCTAGACTATGATAGTAAGTGTATGTGGGGAAAAGTTATTTGTGGCTATGTGACTTAAATAAAACCTTTGAAATCATGAGTATATTATTTATATTATCTGCAATAAGCCTGATAATAACATTACATTTTTATGTAGGGTGATAGTAAGCTGAAAACATTTTACTAATTAAAATACACCAGAATGAATCAGCATAATATTATAATAACAATAGAAAAGCAACAGAGTAACAAAATAATATGTACTTAACTTACGATCTGGGTAGAACCTTCCAGTACCGACGACTACTCGAGAATGAATAATATTTGCCCGAAAGGGGCCTTTTATACAAAAATATCACGTTACCAATGGACTACCGACCAATCAGAAACAAGAAACGTCAAAGCGGATGTACAAAGAAATCAAATCAGTACTTTAAAATTAGGAAATATTGATAGAATATTTTAAGACGTGTATTAAATCTTTTTGCATTATTTCATGATTTATAACAATGGATAAGGTAGGTACTTACAATCAAATCAGTCACATTATGCCTATTGTTTACAATCATTTAGTATGTAATTAATCAAATCAGTCGTACACCTATTGTTTACAATCTTTCAATATGTATTAATTATTTCTTATTTTTACAACGTATAAAATATTTTAATATGTTATAATTATTTCTTATTTTTACAACGAATATTTTTCATGTTTACAATAATCTATCACACGCGGGGGTTCAGGTAGGAATCACTCTCGCGTACAAGACTTTTAGAGCTGCCATAAGCTTAGTAGAAGATCCTACTTACGATCCTTACTAGGAAGGTACCATCCTAGTTAGGATCCTAACTGAAAAAGTAGCATCCTCTTTAGGATCCTAACTAGGAAGGTAGGATGGATAGGCAGGTGCTCTACTCTGATAACGCATTGTCCGTATTTTCGCATCTAGCTGTCACGCTCGCTCGCACTGACATGCTGGCATTAGTGACAGGGACGGCCACAGCCAAAACTACGGATATCGACTTAACACCTTTCAATTCAGGAAGCGAGCCTGCCTAACTAGGCGGGTAGGATCCTCAGTACTACTTATTACTTAGTAAGCAAGTAGTGAACTGCGCTTAATCTTCCTTTTCCTAAGTAGGATTCTACACAAATAGGATGGTGTAATGAGTGCTTAATAAAACTAAGCAGTACCAACACTAACCTGCACATCCCCTAGCTCGTCCAGCACAGACTCCAAATCCACATCCCCCACTTCCCCTTCCCCCAGCAGCATCACCCTCAGATCCTCAAACCCTGGCGCCGTCACCAGCCGCGCTAGTACTTCAGCGCCTGCAGAGTGCTGGGCCACCCTGTCCACTGCTGGAAAAGATGCCGCGAACGAGTGGACTAGCTCTGCTAGGCGAGACATGTGCGCGAAGGTCGAGTTAGCCTGGGGGTAAGAAGTTTCAAAGTAAATTATAAAAAATTAAAAATTTAAAAAACCCGACACAAAATAAAAGATACAATACAATTGGTTTAAATGGAAACCCTATAAAAAGCAAAAAATAAAAACTGAAATTTTGACCCTACGTAAGTACGTATCAATTCAATTTTTAGTACAAATGTTGTCGTGTCAGGGGACCGCACTAATATAAGACTAACTTTGTGTTAAAGTACATACGTTAAGTAGGTTCACTTTTCGTTCTAAATAGTTTTAATTTTTTCGTTGTAATTTTAATGACATTTTAATTAGGTAGGTATTTTTAGGTAAAGAGCGGTGGTAAAGAGCCACAGACAGACAGACATACACACACACAGACACGTCATACTTATAACACTCCGTCGTTTTTGCGTCGGGGGTAATAAAACCAAATTACTTCATCAACTAAATTTGCATTCTTGTAAGTTTACAGTGTTTGCTATTCATATTAATTCTAAATTGACCCATATTCAGGTTAGTAAAGTTATTTAAGAAACTAAGAATTAGTACTTAGTAGTACATAAAAAAGAAAGTTTAAAGACCAATGAGAGACGGTTACAACTTCAGATAGGCAGGTACACGTGACGATCACTCCTCTTAAGCATCAAGCAATTCAAGCATCTCCATAATGGCGATGTGAGTCGATCCGCTAATGTCCTCAGCATGCTATAGGATCTAAATCAAATACCTTCTTACTTATTAATATATTATATAATAATAACCATTTACTTATAATTGTCAATGCGTAGTGCGATCTCTGTATCTTTTCCTGTCTAGAACCAGATGAAATGTTAAATAAATTATTTGGCACGAAGTATACACATTACATTAGTATCTATGAAGTTTGCGCCTTTTGTTTATAACTTTACCAATACCAAGGTAGTCTTTTGGTAAGTGTAGATGTAAGTATAAACGATTATTTGGTTTCTATGTTTGATAACGCAATTTTGACGGACGTTTTTAGGGTGCCGTACCCGAAGGGTAAAAACGGGACCCTATTACTAAGCCTCCGCTGTCTGTCACCAGGCTGTATCTTATGAACCGTGATAGCTAGACAGTTGACATTTTCACCGATTACGTATTTATGTTGCCGCTATAACAACAAATATTAAAAATAGAGTAAAATAAATATTTAAGGGGGGCTCCCATACAACAAACGTAATTTTTTCAGCGTTTTTTACTCGCTATTAATAATAGTAACAGGTAAACGCTTGAAATATTCAGAGAATATAAGGTTAAATATTCACTTTTACTACAATTAAATTAAAATAATAATAATAATATTTAAGGGGGGCTCCCATACAACAAATGTATTTTTTTCGATATTTTTCCTCGATATTTATAATGGCAACAAGCAGACGCTTAAAATATGCACAGAATATTATGTTGTATTAACTTTAAACAGAAATAATTAAATTTAAATATAAAAAAATAAGGGGGCTCCCATACAAACCTGTTTTTTTGCCTATACTGCCTAATGTCCGACTCGCACTTGGGCGGTTTTTTATATTGTGTTACACTGACCTGTCGTATGATCCTCTCGACGGTGGGGCTGGCGGGAGTGTACAGTATCCGGCCCATGATGAGCGGCTTGACGAAGCTCCACACTATCTTGCCGCCTTCCACCTTGATTAGGTCCGAGTACAGGCTCCGGCAGAACTCCGCTGGAAAATTCATAATTCACTTAATATAGGTACACAAGCGGCAATGGCCAGTGGTGCACTGGCCATAACGCGAAGAAGAAGATGGCCGTTAGGGCAGTAGCGTTCTGGATTAAAGATAGTATAGTAATATAGTATATTAAGATATACAGGTTGATCCCTCTGCGCCATACTTCACGGGGTACTTCAAGAGGTCATGATGACTGGACAGTTACAGGTGTCCGATTCTTTTCACTTGAAATAAGTGGCAGATACAGTTATCTATACTAATATTATAAAGAGGAAAGATTTGTTTGTTTGTTTGTTTATTTGCATCGACTAGGCTCCGAAACTACTGAACCGAATCAAATGAAATTTGGCACAGAGATAGTTTGAGACACTGGGAAGGTCATAGGCTTTTTGTCGCGATATAGAATCATGGGGGGGGGGGGGGGGTGAAATGGGGGATGAAAATTTGTACTTTTGGCGCGGGCGAAGTCGCGGGGAACTGCTAGTAAGTTATATATTATCTTTCAGTGACCTACCAGGTAAGTATTTACATTTGGAATACAAGCATAGCTTAGTGCAGCGACTGCTATCAATCAATGTTATGAGAAATTTTGTTTTTGGTTTACTGGAGGGCGATAGGAGTATAAGTCAATTTGTATCATTGATCCACACAGACCAAGTCGCAGGCAATCATAGTATATAAATAAATAGGTCATTTTCGTACTTGGCAACACCTCGAGCTGCTTCTCATCAGGCTCATCAGCGAGGCTGGACTACACGAACACAGATCATGTTGCCTACCCGATAGGAAGTCTGATGCTGTAGGGAGTTATATAAATAGGAAGATATCGTACTTGGCAACACCTC
The DNA here is from genome assembly GCA_949316185.1 of Pyrausta nigrata. Classification (NCBI taxonomy): domain Eukaryota; kingdom Metazoa; phylum Arthropoda; class Insecta; order Lepidoptera; family Crambidae; genus Pyrausta; species Pyrausta nigrata. The sequence goes on along the minus strand of OX438955.1, from coordinate 1,158,798 downwards.
GAGCTGCTTCTCATCAGGCTGGTCAGCCTGGTCGGGGCTGGACAGCACGCTGCGGTAGAGGCGCGGTACGTCCGCCACGAAAGGAGTCCCGCAGATCATGTTGCCCGCGCTCGATAGGAAGTCCGATGCTGTAGGGAAAAAAAACAAGTTATAGCCATGGTTATAGCTGCGGGAGATGGAATGTGGAAATACAATTACGGTGACGTCACACTTTTCTGTGCTCAACTTACTTACTTTTTCTAACTCAACTCACAACTCACTTGATTTTCCTAGTGTCAAAAATAAGTAAATACTTAAAAATCGCTAGAAGGCGTTGAACAACCTAAGTCACGTAGATTTTTATTTAAGAAAAAGGCTGGTTTTTGCGTTAAAAATTCAATATTATATATCTGTAATATTGAATTTTTAACATAAACAGTATAATATAATACTGTTTATGTTAAAAATTCAATATTACAGATAATAGAAAATGATCAATGAACAATAAATAGTTTATTTCTAAAAATAGGTTATTGGATTAATTTGTGGATAGTAGCATCATCCCATCACTAAGCAAACAAACTACTCACATCCCAACAATCCTCCCACCGAGCTAAAATTTGCCAGACTCTTAAACAGCGGTTCGTTGCTGAAGGAGTCCGCCACCTCGCTGATCTGCGCTTGCACAGAGGGCAGCACCGCCGCGAGTCGCGGGAGGCTTTGAGTCACGGAGGTGCCTTCTGCCTCTGTCAGGTTTGACGCGGAGTACAGCTTGAGGAGTAAGGCTGAGGTGATCTGGAAGAGAAGTCTGAGATTTGAGATATAAAAAGAGGTATGGTCAGTGTGAAAACATCATTATTGTGAGAAATGGCTTTTAAATACTCAGGTATTAAGTTTTCAGGCACAATAGGTAATAAATTGTTATTTGACCGCCGGCGGTCTTATGATCTGCAAGGGGTTAAAAGGTGTAAGTACGGGCTCTTTCAATTTATGCGTTTCTTGACGGCCGGCTGCGGTGCGGAAGCGGTGCGTTTATCGTACTGCATACGGACGGTCGTTTGTTTTCATACAAAACGCGCGGTGCGGCAACAGTGCGGCGTCGGTACCGAGAACCGAGTAGAGAACCGAGTTTTCGGTACCGACGCCGCACTGTTGCCGCACCGCGCGTTTTGTATGAAAACAAACTCCATTGGCTCCTCAATGGGTGCTTTTTTGGAGTAGATAGGTGCTTTTTACAGGTGTTTTTGGATCAGTAAGGTGCTTTATTGAAGCATATACGAATTGACTGTAGTTGGTGTTTACCTTATTGAAGACGCTAGTGACATTAGCCAGCTTTAACAAAGCCCCCGGAAGGGCACGTATCCTCTCCTCGCTGAGCACACACAGTTGTTCCGCGACGGCACCAAGCACGTCGTCTCGCTCTACCACGTCGAGGTGGGACGGGGCGAGGATCAGCGACATCGGCTCCAGTTGGCACACGTAGTTGGATATGTGGTCGCCTTGCTTCCATGTGAATAGCTGCGGAAGATTACAATTTGATAGAGACAGCATCTAATGGGCATTTCCATTTAAATCATATTTAACTAATATAATAGAATCCAAGCGTGAATAGGCCATGCTACAATTATGCGCAGTTCCGTTTTGTTCGGGAAAAAAGGACGACATAAGTTTTCGAAAGCTAAAACTGTCTAAATTCACTGATACTTATTCATTGTCCCGTAACTCATACTCGTCATAATTAATCTGAGTTATTGCCAAATATTCACAACATTATTACAATTCAAAATAAACCTGCGTGGCGCGTAGTCAACCCACAAGCAATGAAATTTAACATTTAAGATCTCACGCTACACAAGCGCCCCTAGCGGCGGATTCATACGCGATAGCTCTCATTAGGATGTTTTGCGGCAACGTTTGACCCTAAACGCGGACAGGTGAGATAAGTTAACAAGACAGAAAGAGAGACAAATATCTAGGTAAATGTATCAGCAGGGAATCTGACTTTCACTTCATTGTGTCGTAGAAAGAGACGCTATATATATATATCATTGATTTTGCGAAGTAATTCTTCTGTACTTCTACTCGTACTAAGTATTCTTCGGTGATTTTATAGATGGCTGGAAAAGCTGTCCTGAATGAGAATAGTAACCACATAAGTGTGCCCTTTTCCAAAGGCAAACACACTCTCATTTTGGCACGGGATGTATGTAATGTTGTCTGTTGTTGCTTTTAATTACTTAGCAAGTGGAATTTTATACTATGATTTTTGTCTTCGGACTTTATACCTTTGAATATTTTAAGTCCCAAAGAATACTAAATTCTGGAGGATAAAGGTTTTAAAAGTAATGGAAAATCAATAAAGAAATGAGGGTAGATACCGGTTTGAGCAGTATCTGTCCGGCGTAGAGGCGCGGCGCGGCGATGGACCAGAAGTTGGTGTTGTTGATGCCCAGCGCGCCCAGCGGCACCTCCGCCTGCTCCGGACTCACGAACACTTCCGACACGGTTACTGCGAAGTGATAACACAGCTTTAAATTACTTTTTAGTTTAAATTTGCCTTGACTTGACTTGACTGCCTCGTTTGTCTAGTGGTCAGCACGCTGGGTACTATCCACGAGGTCGCGGGTTCGAATCCCGGGTCGGGCCGAGAGTGTTTGAGTTTTTCTGTCTTAAAATTACTCAGACACAGCTCCGGAGTCAGGAAGTTGGTGGTGTAACACCCCCGTGCCTCGGAAAGCACGTTAAGCCGTTGGTCCTGCGCCTGATCTCTCTACGATCATGTCGGACTGCCGTCTCACCGAATTATGAGAGTGAAGGAACAGAGAGTGCACCTGTGTATTGCGCACACACTTGTGCACTATAATATGTCCTGCGCAGTTGGCTAATCTCGGTTAAGATAGGCCGCCGTGGTCGAAATCCGGCTAGGAGGACATTAATTAATAGTTTAAATTTAAAACTTTTAGTTTTTTTACACACGCTTTTAGGTTGCAATCTATTTTAATTAAACATACAATTTTAAACATACAAGATTTTTGCCTGTACAAGATTTTTTTAAAGAAACTACATTTATTTGGAATGTGTAGACCATATGTTATTCAGTTCCTACACTTCTTCAAAGCTACTCTTTATACAAAGAGATGCTTCTAAAAGTGGTATTGTTCTACCGTTTTTAACAACCAGTAATAGAAAACTGCTAAATAATTGCAAATTTTAGGTTTTCATTTTTAAGCTTAATATAGTCTTCTTCTTCTCCACAGTCGTATTCCTCATGACTGAGGGTCGTGATTACTATGTGGTTTGAAACACACACTATGACATTCTTGGCAATTTTTAATGGAGTGGTTTGCCATTGCCTTCTTATTTCATTACATAGTAGTTAACGTAATAAAATGTAAACTGAAGAATAAATAGAAGGAAGTTAGTTATAAAATCGACATACTTCTCAGGTCCAGTTTCCCTAGCTCGTGCTTGTACTGCTGCACCACCTGTAGACCAGCTGTCAAAGCTTGTAGGTCATGCTCCAATTCTGTATCTGTTAGCAGTGGTTGCAGCTCTTGCAAAATGCCGTGGATGCTGCAATAGTAGGGAGAAAATTTAGCGGTGCTTCGGCAATAATGTTTTAAAATAAAAATCAGATCACACTATTTGATATTGTTTAAGTGATAAGTATTCACTTTGGTATCCAAGGATTATTGTATTTGAGGATTATGCGAGGAACGCGGGTTCAATTTCCGCCTCTGTTGATCATTTTTTCAAGGGCAATAATTTGAAATCTTTAGAACGCATTATGATGCTAAGATTTTCATGAAGTACTAACAAAATGATATACCTTAGGTAGGTATATCATTTTGTTAGTACTTCATGAGTTGGTCGAAAAATAAAAGATTTTGATTTACATCTTAACAAAATTTGTGGTGGAGTCTTCCCAGTAAGTTAAAAACCAGTGTTGGGAATGAGACGCTACTTCCCTGTTATAACATAATGAATATAGGTTACATAAGCAATCATCAACTTAAGCTAAATTACCCTAGAAGTGTGTGTGTGAGTTTGTGTATGTAGTGTGTGTGTGTTCCTATTACTGTGTGTATGTCACTAGTCAATTATTTGTGTATAAATAACAGCCCACTATATGTGAAATGTAAAATATCATCTTATATTTTAAATGATAATCATTCATATTTAAGGTACCTGTAAATCAAGCTATTGAGCGAATCATCGGCCAACACATCCAGTATCAAATCCAGTGTCGGAGCCAATTTCCCCTGCATTACGCCGGGTATATCCATGGTGCTGGCTAGTCCCACCAGTCTGCCTAAGTGCTTGAGGATCTGCTCCACGTGGTAGAATACTTTGGACAGGTGATGGAACTTCCAGAATTCTTTCTCTTGGAGTTTTGACAACTATAAAATAAGGATTAGGCATTCGTTATGAAGTATAAGCTTTCGAACTACGATCGCTTTCGACCTTCAGACAGACAATTAATAGAAACAGGGTCCTGTTTCTATTAATTTGAATAATGTATACATCATACTTACATCTTTAGCGAGTAGTGTAGTGTTAACATTATTCTTAAAGACATCAAGCAACGCCACGCAGTCAATGTTACTGCAAAATTCTTCTTTAGTGCGATTATGTAAATACAGAAAATATTCCACCTCATTTTGGTCCAAGGACTTGTTGAGCTGAAAAAATCAAAATATGCATTAGGATGGTTATAGATAGATATATGACTCTTTATTGCACACCATCAAAGTAACAGCAATAAAATTTATATAAGATGTACAAATTAGGCGGTCTTATCGCTAAGAGCGATCTTTTCCAGACAACCTTTGGGAATAGGAAATACTTAATCAAAGGTAGTACCGAGCATGTACTCTCGTCACTTCAAGCTTCAAAACCAGAAGTAAGTAATAAAAAATCACTGTGATATTATTTGACCTGTGACTAAAGATTTCATGCAATCACGTAGATTATTAAAATACGAATTTGTTTATATTTCATAGATGTTCATGATTTCTATAAAAAGTTATATAATCCACCGTGCGATATCATAACTATTGTCCGACCCATAACAACAGAATCAAAAAAAAATACCCTAAAAAAGATAAGCGCAATAGCTGAGCTAAAAAAATTCAATCCTTATCCGTGAGGTCGTAGGTCCTATACCCGAAATTTATACAGAACTGAAGTAGTATATTTGTAGATATTGCTGCTTATAGATAAAGGAACACTAGTTAGGTGTTGAGTATAGTGTATAAAATTTAATTAGGCAATAGAATCCATGAAAAATTTCCAAGAATGTTCTTCGCAATTTGTTTGTGTTTCATTCCACATAATGTTCCCAACCCTCGGCCATAATAAGAATACGACTACGTATAAAAAAGAAGACTCCAAAACATTAAACTTACCAAACGCAAATTAACTTCAGCTTCCACAACCTCCTTCACCAAACTGCCTTCTAAAACGTTCCCCAAATCTTGTGCAGAGTTGTTTTGCCCTTTGAGGTAGTTCTTCAGAGGGGCGTATACGTCCAGGTTGGGCGATATTTGTGTGGCCAAATCTTTCATAATTGCGACATCTCTCATGCCGTCAACTTCTTTGAGGTGGGGAAGTTCTGCTCGGATGAGGGTAGTTGTCTGAGCGAGGACTGTTAGGAATCTGTAGGGATAAGAAGAAAGGAGTAAGCGACTGCGGGTTCAAATCCTGTTAGGGACAAATGTTCGTGTGATGAGCAGGCATTTGATCAAAGTCATGGCTGTTAATAAAAAGTATGTATGTCCATACTTTGTCCTTGTCGCCTACCACATGCTTACGCTTAGTTTGGGCAGAAAGTACTAGTACTACGTAGGTACGGAAGCTTGACTTTGCAACGGTATTCGATTTAATGTCTTCTCAATGTCTACAATGATATGGTGTAATTTAGTCCGCCGCAGAGTCAGGCACATTTTCGTTAAGACACCTACAGAAATCCATTGCAAGATATTTTCATTCTTATAACTATGGAATATAAATCATAATACAGTAAACCTATTTAGTGACGGCCTATCATGCAGCGCGCTAGGGTTAACTGCTACAAGAAGCTACTACCGCCATCTAGCGCACCTTCCTCCGTTTGAACCCGGTGAATATAACGCGCGCACGTGTCACTGCTCGCTTGCGAGTCCCGACTTGATTAGCCCACCACGGTGGATCGCAGCGCGTAGGTGCATTTTTGCTACCTACACAGGGAGTTACACAGGCCTGGTTTAAGCCATAGCATTGACCACAAAACCAACACTTAACTAAAAAAATATTTGTCGGACAATTTTTATTTTATATGAATAGATGAAGTACCATACACGCCGGGAATAGATAGTAACAAAGATGTACTCACAGCGAAGCTTGTCCGAACCAGTTAGCAGTGACGTTTCTTGCCAGACAATCTGCCACTTTGCTCCTGTTGGAGAGCACGTCGTCCAGCATGTGCAGCTTGACCTGCGCCAACAGCTCGTTCGCGGACTTGTTCAGCTCGAACTTCGTGTAGTTGCGGTATGAGATCAGCTGGAGAAAAGGGAAAAATCTTGCATCTTGCGTGCACTGTATAGTCGGAGGTATAAATATACATACCTTAGACTATATAGTCTTGCAATATTACTCTGTCAAAATACTCCAAATGATATATAACTCTTTGTGATCTACATTAGGATGAATTAAGGGCGAGAATTTGACATGTCAAGGCAAAGTAATGTACCGCCACACGGCCACAGAATTGATAATAAGTACAAATACAGAGGGACCACTATGCAAAGTCATTTAACTAAATACCGACTCTTGCTACGGCACAATAAAGTGCAAATTGATATCACGGCACGCCAATAGGCTAGGTACCGCTATAAGCCCCTAGATATTTCTCTTTTTCTCTTGCGTAACCTCATCTAACCTAACAGCGTAGGGTCGACCGACGCATCTTACATACGATGCGACCGGCTTGTGACACCCATTACGACCAAACGTCAACCAGTCGATGCGCGCATGTACTTGTGGCTTTAAGCTGAATTGCGGAGTGAACCAGGCGTGGGTCAGTGCAAGGTGCCCCCTTTTTTAACCCGACTGCGGTTATGTTTTTTGAGAGTATGTATATATGTATAATTGTTTGGCACGCCCTACAGCTCAAAAGGCTGGACAGTCTTTATCATATGAGGTGTTGTTGAATTGGTCAAAATTGTGAGAGACTTAGGCTATATACATTAAAAAACAGCGCCCGTAAATAGAAATAAAGGGGGAACGGAGATTGATTTATTCCTTTCCATAACAATATGGGTATCAAATGAAAGCTAGTTAAAATGCCATTTCAAAAATATTTTATTTTTTGCAGTCGGGTCTTGTGTTTTATCGATAATTATGGTTGCTTGTTACTGTATAGTGTATGGACTAAGCTACAGCTAAGTTAAATTATTGTTTTTAAGTGATAAGCATTCACTATGCAATCTAAATATATAATTGCACTTGAAAAAATTACCACCAGAGGCGGGAATCGAACCCGCGTTCCTCGCATACCGGGCGATTGCCTAACCTCTCGGCCACCCTGGTGTTGGCAGAGCCTGTCGAAATTTTCAAGTGCTTCTTAACGCTGTAATGCCGCGTTGCTTTCATCAATATTATTGGGATTACACCCTCAACACTCGAAAGAAATACTTTTGCAAGTATTTAACAATCGAAAGATGAAGCTTGCAAAATACGATAAATTATTGTTTTTAAGTGATAAGTTACAGCGTTAAGAAGCACTTGAAAATTTCGACAGGCTCTGCCAACACCAGGGTGGCCGAGAGGTTAGGCAATCGCCCGGTATGCGAGGAACGCGGGTTCGATTCCCGCCTCTGGTGGTAATTTTTTCAAGTGCAATTATATATTTACAGCTAAGTTTTTGCAACTGAGCTAGAGGACGTTAAGCAAATTTTTGTAAGGTCTTTAATCTTTAAAGATAATTTCATTGCGTAAAAACTTGCAAAATAATTGCATAAGTTATAAAAATAATTATAGGTCTTGCTACGCCCAGTGACAGTGAGCCATCGTTCGAAAAAAATCCTCAAACTACTAACATCCTCGGTAGCTCGAGTATTCACCCGGATAGCGAAGTATTCGAGTTCTACCTTAAAGCCCACTTGCGCACGTTCGGGTTTGCTAGTCTGTATTTATTCAGGGCCTATTATCGAGTTGAAAGCCCACTTGGTACAAGTAAATCTTCCGGATCAGCTACTCCAGACTTGTGCATGTAGGATTTCAACCAACTCAGATAATTGGCCTTGAAAAGTCCGGAATAACTAATCCGGACGTGCACAAGTGGGCCAAAGACGGTCGATGGATTTTTATATACCCATATTACTTTTATAAACAGAGAAATTACATATCATAAAATAATTTAAAGTATCCCATTTTATGAAATTTAATCAAATTTTACTTACAAAAATTAATCGACTGTGTCATCCGGTGGGACTCGAACCCACGTCCCTTCGCTATCCGGGCGAGTGCTCTTACCAGCTAAGCTACGGAGGACGTTAGTCAGTCGATGAATTTTTGCAAGTGCTTGCTACGCCAGTGAGCCGGCGTTCGATTTCATCAATACTATATATTAAATATTTGTAAAAATATTTCCATTGGATACATGCGGGTACATTCTCCAAATATTGATGAAATCGAACGCCGGCTCACTGGCGTAGCAAGCTCTTGCAAAAATTCATCGACTGACTAACGTCCTCCGTAGCTTAGTTGGTAAGAGCACTCGCCCGGATAGCGAAGGGACGTGGGTTCGAGTCCCACCGGATGACACAGTCGATTAATTTTTGTAAGTGAAATTTGATTTAATTTCGTAATAACTTGCAAAATAATTGCTTAAGTTATAAAAATATAATCCCATTTTATGATGTCCGAATCTACGCAGACTCACCTCCCTAAAAGCCATGTCCCAATGGAACTCGTTCTTCAACACGTCATGCACCTCTTCCAGGCTCATGGCGTCAAGGTGGCACACCAGGTTGTCGTATTCCTGCTTCTTGTATAGTTGGAGGTTCAGCTGCTTGAGCCACGACGTCAAGTGGGAGCAGACGGTACATTGGCTGGGGGAAATAAGTTTTCGTAGTAGATAAAAATAGCTTATTCGCGCTCATGGCATGGCTAGTTTAGCAAACATAAAGACGGTAACAATAGATGTGCTTTAACAAGTTGTTCTTCGTTAGTCTCGCTAAACGCACAAAAGCTATCATAGTGAACGTTTTAAGTAGTTAGTCCTACGTCGCGTCTGTCACCTATTTGGGTCTTAGAAGGGACTTGGACCTGTTAAGTGCTTCATCTTATCAAATTGTTCCCTTTAAATATTGTCATGTAACACTTACTTAAACGTCTTTTACAACAGTATTCCAGCGCTACCATATTTATATCAACCCAAAAGCAATCTTAGTCAACGTTTCCCTCGACAATCTGGCAGAGTTCTCAAGTGGGTAATTCAACGTGTCACCCTTTGGGTCTTATAGGGATCCTTGGATCTTATAGTGGGACCGAGTCCCACCGGATGACATGGCCAATCTATTTTTGAGCGAAATTCAATATTATTTCTTATAGGAGACTTTGACCCATTAGGTCTGGCTTTATTTTAAATCCCTTTCATTTACCATCAACTACTGTATAACACTTACCTGGCATTCAAAAACAGGGTCCCAGCGTCCACCACGTTACCCGCCACCCCAAAAGCAATCCTGGTCAATGTTTCCCTCGACAGCAGCTGAAGAGCGACCCCCCTCAAGTGCTTGATTCTTTCGTCTGTCACCCATTTGGGTCTCTGAGGGGACTTGGGGCCGGCAAGTATGGCTTCCAAGCGAGATTCCGTGAAGGAAATATCGGAGTAGAGCGTAGTGTAGTTGATTTGCTTTGGCAGTTGGAGGTCGTCGTCGAAACCCTGGGGAAGAAATGTTGAAGGGAATGAACAAATGATGATCATCAACCATGGTCTTATTGGAATGAAATAGTAGTCAGTAAATTAAGACGTTAGGATATACTGCCAAAGGGTTAACATAAGAAAAATGCGATTAAATACATAATAAGACCTTTATTGACGATATTAGGAAATAACCTAGGGCATATCAATGAACGTCAATAAACTTCGAAAGATTACCCGATAGTCACATATGCTGGCTTAATTAAGTTTTCAGACAACCAAATTGTTTATAATTAATCTTGTCACGTAAGTAGAAATGACTATCTTACCTGTGAAGCAAACACCAGCGGAGGTATCTCTCTAAACACCTCGGTATGGTCAGCAGTGCATATCTGCTGTTTCAAGTGCGACAGCACACCAGTAGAGTCGGGCACGTAGTCTGAGAGAGTGATGTTGGGCTGGCAGAACGATGCCGTGTCGTTCACGTTCACGTCTCGTAGAAGGCGGACTAGCTGCAAAGAGTAAAGCAGGAATAGTCATAAATTGTTTATATAATAATCACACCAATGCCACAGAATAAGTACTAGTACTCCGTACAGAAGTATGACTTTGCAATGAAATTCAAAGAAATATCTACTCATTGTTGTTAACGATATGGTGTAATTCAGTTCGAATCTGACTCAAGCACATTTTCGTGTACAGAAACACATTGCATGATAATTTCATTCTTATAACTCTGGAATATGATTCATAATCCACCCACCCTACCAACACACCCTACCTATTCAGTGACGTACTATCACGCAACGCGATAGGGTTGACTGCCACAAGAAGCTACTTACGCCATCTAGCGCATCTTTCTAGGACTTTATTCACGCTCGTCCAACCAGCAACCTAGTGTCGCGCACCGCCGGTGAATAAAACGCGGGAGCGTGTCGGTGCCGGCTAGCGACACTCAACTTGTTTAGACCCTTACCAAGGGGTCGCCGCGCGTAGGTACGTTTTTGCTACTTACGCGGAAATATACACAGGCCTACCAATGCCCTAGCACAGAGGTTCCTAAACTTTATCAGTTCGCGGTGCAACTACAGGTTTACTATCTGTTGCGGCGCCTTGATCATTATTCTATATACAATACTATACACAATGTGTCCGCGTTTTGACTGGCGATAATTTAAGGGCCTTTAATTAATCAAATGTTATCGACAAAAAACCCCTTCCAACTATCCTTTTGAAATGGCAGTCATATTATAAATAATAAATAAATAAATAAATTGTTTCAACAAAGACACCAATTACCTAGCCCCAAACTAAGCGTGAGCTTGTGCTATGGTGACTAGGATAACGGATAGAAATACCTTAATACATATAAACATCCATGACTTAGGTACAATAAATGCTCGTGCTCATCACACAAACATTTGCCCCTTGCGGAATTCGAACCCGCAACCGCCTGGTTTAGAAGTCCGGTGCGCGAACGACTACACCAAGACGGTCGTCAATTTCAATGGTCGTTAATATTAGCAGTTACCATATTATATTTGAGTTTTTTTTTTATTTGGAATGGGTTTGCTCTTGGACTCTAGACTAAGACAGATCTGGCGTAGACAAAGTCGACGGTGGAGCGGGCTGACCTAGAAGATCGGCGCAGTATGTTTTTCTCTACAGGCAATCCTATCACTCGTCATTGAATCATCCACTCTGTTCACAACGTTAGCAAAACGAGACTACTGCTAACAAATAGGTGCTTCAAAACCATCGAGCACAAAGAGCACAACCTATAGAGGCGAAGGGCGATTTTTCTTCGAAACTTAGTACCGACACGAGAAGCATCAAGTTAATTTTTTATCGATATTATGAAATATGAGATATTTAAATTTTGATCGTAAATAACAATCTTCTAAACAGCACCTTTATGTTAAAATATGAAAAAAAAAAAAAGTGAATTTGTTTGACTAAATGCTAAGGGATTTTGACAGATTTTTTTCTGAATCAAAATTAATGACATTTCGTCTCTATATGTTATCTGCTCGGTGTTCAAAACTTACCCTAATCTCATCCAGTTTAGTCATCACATCCTCAGCTACCTCAAAGCTCTTCTCCAAAGCGTCAAAGAAGCTTGTAGCATACGGCCCCCCGTATAAGCTTCTCAGCTCCCCCCACCAGTCCCCCCCAGAGAGGAAACTTAACACTACGTTGTAGTTCTGCAGGTTGCTTTGAAGATATTGTAAGTAGATAGGCAGGCCTAGGTCGTAGGAGTATTTTATAGACGTCTTGATGGACGCTGTTAGTTTCTTTCTGAAAATAATTTAATATGGTTGCAATAAGACCTAAATTCAATTAATACCATTCATTCATTCTTATTTATTTATTTTAATTGGTACCCAAAAACAGATTTACAACAATTGATCGATAAACTTAAGAAAAGAGACAATAACTGACATACAGAGGTAGGCTTCGACTCCAAAAGTATGTGCACACAGCATGGTAAGCTTTAACATCGAGATACTATGCAGAAGAAACTAATTGTGGTAGAAGCTAATATTTATATATTCATTCAACTATACGATATGAGTAATTTTTCATGTCATATATATTGAGTGTAGCTAGAATATAGAGACCTATTGATTCTCCTGTTGTTGGCTGTACACAACAGATAAACCTACCCGACAGAACAAAATAAGTTCCTGATGATATATCTATACTAGACTATTTTAAAAACACGAATGAAACAAGAAATATTCTTCAAATAAATACAGTCGCTGCGATCGATTTAAAAATGCATTAAGCATTTTTAATACCTAGGTCGCGGTACAGTTACTTGATCACTATCAATTTTCCCACTGTTGAAAAATCGGTACCTAAGTATTGTATGCCCTGTACCTGTCTCTGAAGAATCTCGCCACATCCACTTGCTCTTCATTACTATCTTGCAGCGTATTCACTAAATCATTAAGACTTCTCTCTGCGTCTTGATAATCATCGGCTATAACATTTTGTACTTCGCCGTAAATCACTTTATACTGCTTACTGCAAACCTTGTTCTTACTTCTTTGATCTTCAATCAGTATATCCTCAGTAGTATTAGTGAATTCATCACACATGTTGTCAAAAGCTGAGACTAAGTCAATATTATTATCCTTTGATAAAAGTAATTTGGTTATTACGTCGAAATGTACCACAATAGCTTCGTTCGGTCGTCTTTTGAATATTTTACTAATATAATTTATATCTGAATCAAGTTTCTTTGCTTCCGATTCAGTGTAATCACTACTTATGTCAGAAGCTTTTAAATTTTCAATGGCTACAGCTAGTTTGTTGACCATAGCAGTGATTCGGGTTAGGTAAGCAGTCGCCATGAACTGTTTCTTATTGATTTCATTAAACAATCTGTAAGAAGGATCGTTCTCATCAATTTTGTAGCTCATTATACTATCTACAGTCTTATGAAGCTTATTTTCTAAAGAGCTTAGTTTTGTGTCTTCTTCTGTTAGAATAGTTTGGTTTTTGACTGATATTTTTGAGAGTAAAGTGCGGAGTTTGGACGCTTTATCGAATGCGGCTTCAAAGCTGCTGGTCAGGTTCCGGGCTTCAAGAGTGAAGATAATGTGTTGCTGAAAAAAGAAAAAAACTTAAATTTTTATAGTAAACATATACAATCTTACAAACCTTTTGTGCTTAGATGCATCCCTTATTCATTTCATAGTTTGGTCGAGATTTTTGAGGTCAAAGTAACCATAACCTTACAGATACATACATACAGGATGTTAGCTTAAACACACTCATATTTTAGGGGGTGAAAGGTCATGATTGAAGTCAACACTGAAATAGTGGAAAAAAATATTGACTGCCAATACATATCATTCAATTAGTAGCAAAAATATTTGTATGAAGGATAAGAATTGGTAAAAGATTTAAAAATTACCCTTAGTAAGAGTTGTAGGTTTTGATTGCCATGTTAATATGCCACCCCTAAATACGGAGATTGTTTAAACTGACACCCTGTATTTAAAAAGAGTTCCAAAAATGTCTAGACGAGCAAGTACAGTCTGTACCACGTCAGGTTACTCATTTGAACTTCAAAAATAGCCTTTACTACAAAAGGAATAGAGGCGGTCTCAATGTTAAAGTAGGGTAGTCGGACGTGTTGCCGACTGTACTTCATAGACTAGTTTCTCGTGGTCTCTGTAAAGTAAATGTAACGAGTTATAACTTACCGGCTTAGCCACAACATCCAAGAAAGCGTTATCCCCTCTCGGCAGCGAGATCCAGTACAGCAGGGAAGGGCATACGAAGGGTTGCACCTTCTTTATGATAGCTCTGTCTATGCTGCTCCCGGCTGGGGGGGACAGGGAGGATAGAACCTCCTCGCAGTCCCAGAAGTCTGTTTGGGATGCGCGACGGATCTGTATGAAGGTAAGAGAGATATAAGATCGATTGTAGACCGTTAAATTATGGTGGTTTTACAACCTATAACAGAAATCGCATAATAATGTACTCCTAGCCTTCTAACTTTCGACTACGGCGGCCAATCGCAATAAAGATTAGCCAACTGCGCGGGAGATATTAAAAAGCACAATTTACAGGTGCACTCCACTCTCTGTTGCTTCACTCTCAATAGTTCCGTGAGACGGCAATCCGACATGACCTGAGAGAGATCGGGCGCAGGACCAACGAATTATTGTGCTTTCCGAGGCACGGGGATGTTAACACCACCAACTTCTTGACTTCCAGCTGTTTCTGAGCTATTTCAAGACAGTAAAACCCAGACACAAATTTCGGACCAACCCTTCGGCTAACCACTACACCAACGAGGCAGGCAACATAAATCGCATAAAACTTAGTGGTAAGAGAAATTTAATCATAGTTATTCGGGCATTTCATTTTTTGGTGCTAATAGTTGGCTATTAAGTTTTATCTACTGTCAACCAATCTCATCCATCCTCCTAGCGTTATCCCGGTTGTGCACTAGCAGGCGAGGGCCCAGGGTCCGCTGACCATGACCAAGGATGTGGTAACTACAGTAGAGCGACTGTCATCTGACCTCCGTGACCCTGTTAACAGGGGAACCTGACCAGTTTTAAATCATGGTTACACATTCAGTCGACTGAATGTGTAGGTTTCCTCACGATGATTAAAAGCTTTAATCATCATAGTCATAGCCCCTCACAATGACATATCGTTTACAGAGTGACATTGTCGTCTGGCAAGGCGATTACCTACGTAATTAATTGTAATTCATGTAACATTAAATTAGGGATGAAGCGTATTTACGCGACCAAGTTTTAAAACCAGGTTTCTGCTTCGAAGTACGTAAACCAGGTTCAAACCCCGAAATACTTGCACGACCTTCAAGGTATTTTACTTCGTACGCACTTGCACCGTCTCCAACGGGCAGGCGCACCCGCCCCGTGTAAGAAAAAAGTTTTTAAGACCTTGATACTTAGCTTCCTGAGAATAAGGAACTTAATCGTTTAATCTAAGAAAATACTTTTAAGCCTTCCAAGTATTTTTATTTGCCAATAAAATTGTAATCCTTATTTGTATTTTACTAGGAATGATTGTCCAAAAAAATACCTTGAAGGTTTTTACTCTAAACCCGAGTTCGTCTCGTTCAGGCAAAACGTCATGCTTGGAATAAGTAGTTCGTAAAAAAACCACTAGATGTCGCCAAATGAGCCAGCTCGCCCAGCCGAAATAAAAATTACTTTCGCCTTGCAATTTTTGGCTATGTAGCAAGTCGTAATTATTAAGATAAAAACAATAAAAACCATTTTAATCAAATCAAATACTCATAATCCCCATAAAACTTTCCACGTTTTGAAACTTGTTAGTTCTAGCTAGACACACGATTTTGTTGCTTATGAGTATTGGGATAAGGTCGATTTTCCCATTCAGTACCAAAATTACTGGCAAGTATTTAGAAACCTGGTTTTTGGCACTGGTATTTAATATGTTATGTACCAGGGAGCCCTAGTACTCGATTGTACAAGTACGACTCATCTCTACATTAAATTTAATTTACCTTGCTCATAAACCCGTAGTCGAAGTAAGAGTTGAGTAGCGCGGCCACGAACTCGGGCAGTTTATCGAACAGGATGAACAGGCCGGTGGTTTTCGTGAAGCCCGCCATTTGCAGAAGGTTCGCGTCCGGCTCTGGGGAAATGGGTGGGAATAAATTTCACTCAAAAAATTCATCGATCTTCTTCTGGTGGGACTTGAACCCCTTGCTATCCGGGCGATTGCTCTTCCAATTGAGCTACAGAGGACTTTAGTCATTCGACGAGTTATTGTAAAGTGCTTGCTACGCAAGTGAACCGGCGTTGATTTCATCAATCTTTTGGGTATGTTATCCGCAAAGGATCCGATGGAAATAATTTTAAAAAGGATGATGTATGAGTTTAAATAAATGCATCGAAATTGATGGTTATTTAAAAGCAGTTATTGTAACGAATTTGGCGGACTATATCTCGCAAATGGTAAAGCTGATAAAAAAGTGTTGTAGAAACCCTACCTTATTTTCGTAGTCCTTTTCAACGATACCCCACACAAGGGGGTGCACTCAAAAAAAGAATTCACCCTCCCCCCCTTTACATGTATGGGGAGTGTTAGCGACTGGCTGCGATCCGACCTTTTTACCTTTTGATACACTTATGTCAATATTTTCTATAAAAAAAAAGGCAGTTGTCATAATGTCAGGTTCGCAGTAATGTCTTGCCGGGTCCTATTGTATTAATTTTAATATAATATTGTTATACCAAGACATATACGTTGTTTCCATCATCTATTCCATTTATACAGTCCACATTTGCCACTCGCTTCTCGCCGAAAAATATACCTTTTTTCGTAATTTTCACGTAAGTCACCGTAGTGTTTCATTTCATTTTTGAAAACATTTCATGCATTAGGTAGTTACGTACATTTTCACTTCACCATGGTGGAAACACGTAGCAAGACAAAGGCGGACTTGACGGCTACGGAAGTCGAGCGGGCGCAACGCGGCACGCCGCGCGGCGCCCGCCCGGTTTCAGCCACGACAACCGATAGCACTCCGGCAATTCCTGAAAGCTCGGGCATACAACAGGCGGGCACAGTTCACCGCGGCGAGGCACAACCTGGCCCCGCTTTCGAACGCCCTAATGCCCGTACTAGCACGCACAAAGAGGAATATGCCGATGCGCCAACTAAAAGCGTTTCTAGCGTCCACAGTATGCAGTCCTGCAGCGAGCGCACTCACTCGTCGCGTTCTGCGGCGACCGTCCGCGCTCAGAAGCTGGCTCTAGAAGCAGACGCAATACGCCGTCAAGTGCAACGCGAGCGCGAACTCGCACACCAACAGGCGGAGCGCGAACGTCAACAGGCAGAGCTCGAGATCGAACTCGCACGTCAACAAGCAATACTTGCGCGTCAACAGGCGGAAGCAAAGCGCGAGCGCGAGCGCGAGCCCGCCCGTCTCGAGTCTGAGGCAGAACACGCTGAGTTACAAGCAAAACTTGCTGCCCTAGACGCCACAGATAAGTCGGCCAAATCTCGTAGTTCGTGTTTTTCTAATCCTAATTCCGAAAAGCGCACAGTAGATTGGGTTTTACAACAAAACGTAAAAATGACTAAGGCAACTCATCCAAACATGTCTGGTGAGGCACCGACTGTGACTTCGGGTAATAAGCCTGAAGGACATCATGCACAACCGGTTCCCCTTACCAACACGGTATCGTTTTTCATGCCCGATGTCAATTTTTCAACCCGTTCAAAACCCACACATACCGCTTTAGTCACTGACTACGACAACAGGGCACATTACCAAGACGGATCTGAACGTTCTTCACTAGACCCTATCACTAAACTCTCTCAACCGATTAATGCTCTATCTAACAAACCGAAGAAACCCGAACTCGTCACGTTTTCAGGCGAAGTTAGTCAATGGATGAAGTTTAAGAGTAGTTACGAGAGAACTAAATCAGATTTTTCCCCTTCAAAGAGCCTAGATCGTCTGAACAACAACGTACGCGGTGCGGCGTACCAATCCATCGCGTCGCTCCTGTGGACCTCCGGGGATCCCGAGGACGTCATGAATGCATTGGAGCAGACGTACGCACGGCCGGAATTGCTGGTGGCCCTCGAGGTCGCCGAGCTGCGCAACAGTCCTAAGCTGAGTTCGCCTGAGGATTTAAACACGTTAGCAAACAAACTGCGCAATTTTATTACTACTCTTAAACTACTCAAACAACATGAGTATCTGTGTTCACCGGAGCTCTTTCGGTGCGTTTTGACAAAGCTTAGCGAGCACACTAGAGCTCGCTTCACCGACTTCGCCTCTGCTTACGTACCTGAAGAACAATTGCTCACGAATTTAGAGTTATTGTCACGCTTCCTCCTTACCGAGGCCGACAAACAATTACGATACAATTTTGTCGCTGACAGTACTGTTAAGGCGCCGACCCCGACACATTCCTCTAAATCCCAATTAAGGAAGGAAACTATACACGCCACAATATCTAACAGCAAAACTTCTGAGCATTGTATTTATTGTAAACAAGGACCCCACAACTTAAAAACCTGCAAGAGCTTTTTAGTTCTGAAACTGGAGGATAAATGGCGTTGGGTTCGAGAGACTAAAGTGTGTTACCGTTGCTTAAAAGCTAACCCGCACACGTGGAATAACTGCCGTGCTAAACGTTGTGGAGTTGACGGATGTTTGAGACGTCACAACGCACTCCTCCATGGCACAGCGATTTCCGTCGCTAAAGCTAGCGCGGCACCTATTGGTCAGTGCAATAACACGAAAACGTCTTCTGCTAACGCTACCGCTTTTAACAACATGGACAATACCGACAACAAAAACGATCCCGCCGTTAAAATAACAAACACGTCTGATTTTCTTGTTAATGCAACAGGATCGTCGTCATCGGCTACTCGCCCCCGTGGTCTGCTGAAAGTGGTACCGATTGTACTCGAGGGTCCTGATGGTGCGTTAGAGACGACAGCGCTATTCGACGAGGGCAGTACAGCGAAGCTGATCGACGGGGAGGTAGCAGCGCGCATCGGTGCTAAGCCTACCTGTCAAGAACGTCTACGCATTGAAGGCGTTAGTGGTATGACTAAGGAAATCGAAGTAAGTTACGTAGACTTCTACATTCGAGGACGGAACTGGTCTGATAGGTACCTAGTGGAGCACGCGCGAGCCATTAAACCGTTAGGTCTTCGCGCACAAAATCCCGATACAATCAATTTTTCGGACTACGGCCACCTGTCGGACTTATCCGATGAATTTTCATACGCTGACACCCCCCCTACTGTCCTCATCGGTGCGCCAGATTGGTACTTATCCATCAGCCGGGAAGTGCGTTGCGGGAAAAAGAACGAACCCGTTGCCTCTAGAACTTTATTAGGCTGGGTGTTTTATGGCGCACTCTCAGTCTCGTCTAAGCCACACGAGTTTGTGAATCACATTTCGGACGATCTGGACTCCCTTATCAAACGTCAATACGACATTGATGCTTTAGGTATAACGAAAAATGCACATTGCCCAAACGACGACGACAAACGAACCGTAGAGATCATCGAATCGTCGGCCCACCAGCTCGACGATGGCCATTTTGAAGTTGGACTGCCCTGGAAAAAGAATTTGCTGAATATAATACCTGACAGCTACCCGCAGGCACTGTCACGCTTCAAGGCACTCGAACGTCAAATGTCAAAGGACCCAGCGTTTGCCACAGCTTTTCAACAATTTATAAATGACGTTATCAGTAAAGGTTATGCTGAAGAATGCGACCCGAAGACCAATCACCAGCGACTATCAGCAAACTCTTCGTACATCAACGCAGATGGTTCTATCCGCTGGTACCTGCCTATCTTCGGTGTTTTTCATCCTCAAAAACGAAAACTGAGAGCCGTCCATGACGCCGCCGCGGCCACGAAAGGCGTAAGCCTTAACAGCTTACTCCTGCAAGGCCCCGACTTGTTGTCCCCACTCCTCGACATTTTGTTCCGCTTTAGAGAAGGCGAAGTCGCCTTGAATGGTGACATCAAGGAGATGTTCCCCCAAGTTAAAATTTCTCCACGAGATAGGAACGCCTAACGGTTTCTCTGGCTCGGCAACCTAAAAGAATACAGAATGTCTTCGATGATATTTGGCGCGGTTACGAGTCCATTTATTGCGCTCTACATTAAAAACAAAAACGCGAAAATGCTGGAAGCCGATTATCCGTCTGCCTGTAAGGCAGTAATCGATGACCACTATATGGACGACTACCTCGGCAGCTATTCCAGCGCTGCTGACGCAGCACAACTGGCCGCTGATGAGATGCGTTTTGAGATGCGCGCGTGGACGTCAAATCATTCAGAGGCTCTTTCCCTGGTCCCCAAGGAATTTCAAAGCGACGCAAGCTCCGACGTCTACCTGCCACCCAGCAATGAAGTTGGCGTTTTGGGTGTGAAATGGAACCCACAGCAAGACTCGTTGGGTTTTCGTAACATACCCCAGATACCGACTGACACTTTAACCAAACGAAGCCTATTGTCAAATGTTATGAAAGTTTACGATCCTCTCGGCTTATTAATGCCAGTCGTTATATGGGGCCGTATTTTAATTCAAAGATTGTGGCGTGCAGGTGCTGGTTGGGATACGCAACTTCCCGAGGTGTACATAAGTGAATGCAACGACTGGTACACACAGTTAGGGGTTGCGGCCAATATAAAAATTCCTTGCTGGTATATGACTAGGTCGGATGTTTTAGACGTTCAGCTGCATGTGATCGCCGACGGCGGCGAGCAAGCTTACGCCTGCGTCGCTTATTGGCGTTTCAGTTACAACGACGGCACCGTATCTATGACTCTTATTGGGAGCAAGGCACGCGTCTCTCCTCTCAAACCGGTTTCGATTCCTTGTTTGGAATTACAAGCCGCGCTGATTGCATCACATTTTGCACAAACGATTCTTCAAGCCCATCGCATTAAGCCCTCCGAAACCATTTTTTGGACCGATTCCACCACAGTCCTCAAGTGGATTCGGAGTGACGCTCGCGCGTTTAAACCGTTTGTCGCGCACCGGTTGGGAGAGATACTGGAGACCACCAATCCATCCAATTGGAGGTGGATCCCTACCTCTCTCAACGTTGCTGACGATGCAACTAAACCAAAGAAAATGAACTTTACCGCAGTTTCTTTTCGAACCACCTTGCACTTGGCCGACCGAGGCCGATACCGACGTGGAAGAGAGCTCATCGGACTCCGAGTTAAAATCTGAGCTGGTGGTTCTGCTCCTCAACACTCCGTCATCGAGTTCAGTCCCTAACCCGTCGCGTTTTAGCTCTTGGCTGCGACTACTTCGCGCTACCGCCCGCGTCCTTCAGGGCGCACGACTTTTTCGGCTTAAACTGTCTCTACCTATAACTCCAAATTCTAAATTATATTTAGATAGCGCCATGTCACCCTATAAACTTCACGCTTCAGACATCGTGGAAGCCGAGAAGATGGTGGTGAAAAGAGCGCAGACAGACAGTTTTCCCGAGGAGCTAACCACATTACAATCCGCAAAACCAGTGCCCAGGACTAGTAGAATTGCTAAACTTGCGCCGACTCTCGACCAAGATGGTATACTGAGACTGGACTCACGTATAAAGTCAACTCCAGGGGTGAGCGAAAGCTTGAAGTCTCCGATTATCCTTGACGGCCGCAACCACGCTGTAAGGCTACTCATCCTCCACGAGCATATTAAAGCGTCACATCATTTCAACGAGCTTGTACTGAACGAACTTAGACAGAAATACTGGATACTCAAAGCACGAAATAGTATCCGCGGCGTAGCGCATGCCTGTTTACAATGTCGAAGATGGAAAAGCCAACCTTCTCAGCCCCAGATCGGCAACTTACCAGCAGAAAGACTTGACCATCATAAGAGGCCCTTCACGCACGTAGGCCTAGACTATTTTGGCCACACTATGGTAACGGTGCATCGCCGCCAAGAGAAGAGGTACGTCGCATTATACACTTGCTTAGTGACGAGAGCGCTTCACCTAGAACTAGTTACTTCACTATCAGCGGATGCCGCCATAATGAGCTTAAGGCGCTTCATCGCTCGCAGAGGCTCTCCTACTACTATTTTCTCCGACAACGGAACAAACTTTGTTGGGGCCTCCCGCGAGCTACGCTGTCTACACGATGAATCATTGAGAGACTACGCCACAAATCATCAAATTGAATGGCGTTTCATCCCACCGGCATCACCGTTTATGGGCGGCGCATGGGAAAGACTTGTGCGAACAGTTAAAACCGCTCTAAGATCCTGTCTCGCAAACCAACCACTAAAAGAAGACGTCCTGGCTACACTATTACTCGAGGCTGAAGCCATAGTTAACGCACGCCCACTGACTTATGTATCTTCATCCCCAGACGCACCAGAAGCCATAACTCCGTTCCATTTCATCCTTGGCAGATCATCAGTCGTACCATGGACCTCGACACTTTCCAACGCAGATCTAGTGAGAAGATGCAACTGGCGAAAGACTCTGCGGCTCGCTGACAAGTTCTGGGCACGATGGGTGCGTGAATATCTACCAATGCTTCGACCAAGAGGTCACGCCACCAGTAATGCATCGAATCTTAGTGTGGGTGACGTGGTGTTAATCGCAGACCCTAGCCTTCCTCGCGGCCTATGGCCCCTGGGAAGGATATCAAAGGTCTGTTTAGGGCCTGACAGAGCAGTTCGCGTTGCAGAGGTCCGTAAACTTATTTTAATGGAAGCCGAACCCCAGTCAGTTGCCACCAGGTGTTAGTGTCCATCTGGGGGTCCGGTATGTTGGAGACTGGCTGCGATCCGACCTTTTTACCTTTTGATACACTTATGTCAATATTTTCTATAAAAAAAGGCAGTTGTCATAATGTCAGGTTCGCAGTAATGTCTTGCCGGGTCCTATTGTATTAATTTCAATATAATATTGTTATACCAAGACATATACGTTGTTTCCATCATCTATTCCATTTATACAGTCCACATTTACCACTCGCTATCAGGGAGGTACCCTAAAAAAGGGGTAATTTTATTTTTTTGTATTTTATAAAATGAGATCTATATGTGAAGTATTTTCGAACCAAGTTACATGCAAATCAGTCCATAAACGTAGAAGATATTCTGCTGTGACCTGTGACAGACTAGGACGGACGGACTGAACGATCTTATAAGGGTTCCTTGTCGGACTACGGAACCCTAAAAAGATAGCATACAGACAGACAGAATGTTTTTTTTTATTTGTAATAGTAGTACCCATTGCACGTATATGATTCTGTAAATAAGAGCCTAAAAATTGTACACCTTTGACTAACGCGAACGTTAACGCTTGCACACCTGTAACACACTGCCGCTAATACGATGTTGAAGCGTAACGAAACGATGCAAAAATAGCGGCGGCGAAAAAGTGCGTTAATGTATGCTTGTTTCGTTTATTCACATTTCGTGTGCTACAAGCGTAAAAGTGTATTGTGAAACGTCTAGCATTGAGTATCAATTACTCACATTAATTCATGTTTAGACCCGTTATGAGCTGAATGTACTAAGTCTTACCATTGATCTCAGTAAAGTAAGTGAGCAGATCTCCCACAACATTGTCCACCACAGCCGACACAGCTTGGAAGGAGTACTTCAGGGCGGTCCTCCTCATTTCACTACACTCTTGAGTGTTCTTACACTTGGCGTAGTGTTGCCAGAGTGCACTCACTGATTTGTTGGGAGAGAGAGTTGTGACATTGGTGAGGAGGGCGTCGATGTTGGAGAAGAAAGTTCTGTGGGAACGAGAGAGAATGAGTTTACAATAGTAGTAGACATTTCACCTTGCCACTGATCGCTACTCGACAGTTAAGCGTTTATTACACTATCCTATTTGTGTAGCATCCTACTGAGGAATTTAATCGCAGTTCACTACTTAGGTGACTGGGGCCCACTCTGTAAGACAGTATCCGTAGTTTCGACTGTAGCCGTCTCTGTCACTAATGCCAGCATGTCAGCGCGAGTGAGCGCGACGGCTAGACACGAAAATACGGACAATGTGTTATCAGAGTAGAGCACCTGCCTATCCATCCTACCTTCCTAGTTAGGATTAGGATCCTAACTAGGATAGTACCATCCTAGTTAGGACTATAAGATGATACTTTCCTAGTTAAGATTCTAGTTAGGAAGTTACAAATAGGATGGTGTAATAAGAGCTTTAAAAGAGCCACTAGTTTTCTTCATAAGGCTCCGCGTAGATGGGCCGACCACCGCCACCGGTAGCTGTCGCGCGCCACGCCCTTCAGCGCAATCGAAGGTTCTCCGTGGCCGTTATAATTTGGCAGATGTATTGGTAAAATGGCAAGAGACGGTTATTGGTGGCGTGTCGCGAACACTGAGTCGCGAGTGGCCGCCACTCGTTCCACGTCTGCGCGGCGCCTAAATGTCAATCTATACTTTATACTTAATATTATCCATGATATTATAAAGAGGAAAGATTTGTTTGTTTGTTTATTTGCATCGAATAGGCTCCGAAACTACTGGACCGAATCAAATGAAATTTGGCACAGAGATAGTTTTGAGACACTGGGAAGGACATAGGCAACTTTTTGTCGCGATATAAAATCATCAGGGGGGTGAAATGGAGGTTGAAAATTTGTATGGAAAATCCGACTTTTGGCGCGGGCAAAGTCGCGGGGAACTGCTAGTGATTCTATAAAAAAATATCTCTGGCCTCAGTTTCTTATGACTTTTTTTAGACTGGCTCGTTAACGGGAGTAATTGAGTCAATCAACAATTTTTCAAGGTAACTTAAATGTATATCCTTTACTCGAAATGTTAATTCAACATATTATCGGTCTCGTGTCTACCTCCGGTGAACAGTAGATTTCAGATTACTGGTCTAATGTATATCTCCAGTTAATAGCGGATTTAGCAAACTATCTATTTATCGACTTACCTCAAACTCTCATTTCTGTCGCTCCCATCGAACACACTGGCAGCATACTTCCACGCACCAACTATAGTGAGTTTCCCACCATCTATCTCTGTCTCATTCACCAGCTCTTGCACTAACTCCTTAATGATCATGGTGTCTTCGACCAAGCCGTCGAATGTGGAAGAGAACTTCAGGAACACGTGGGGACCGAAGGTCGTGGTGTTCCAGGTGCTGGCATTCTGAAGAAAAACAGTTGTTAGATGTTCGATTAAATTATAAATGCAAGTGGACCAACTCCTATTGCTACTATATTTTTAGTTTTTTTACTACGTTTTTGATCTGGGCGGTAGCTATTAAGAGGAATATGTCATCATAATACACTCATCATAATACACTGGGAAAAAACATATTAGATGAAAGTTACCCTGTGACCACGAACGCTGTAAAGTGTTTGAAACGTAAGATTTTAAATAAAATGTAAATTAATCGCGAAGTAATCCGTAAAATTGTGTTTTAATGAGTTCAACAATTCGCGTAAACGTAAGAAACAAATATAAAAGGATATATTCCTCTCTTCCACAAACTCCGCCCACTGCGCCTGTAAGTCATTGTCCACACACATAGCTTTTTCTATAGCTTTGACAGCCTTCAAAGTGCGCGCGAAGGGCTTTGCGTCAGCTATTTTAATAGTAAGTAGGTACTTAAAATCAGCAATACTAACATCAAAGGATATATTCCTGTCCTCCACAAACACCGCCCACTGCGTCTGCAGGCCGTTGTCCACGTACATTGCTTCTTCTATAGCTCTGACAGCCTCCTTCGAACTGCGCGTGAAGGGTAGTGCCTCGGCAATTAACAACTACTTAAATTTAAAAAATCAGTACCTATAAAAATCAGCAATACTTACATAAAAGGATATATTCCTCTCTTCCACAAACTCCGCCCACTGCGCCTGCAAGCCGTTGTCGACGCACATAGCTTCTTCTATAGCTCTGATAGCCTCCTTCGAAGTGCGTGTGAAAGGCAGTGCGTCGGCTATGCTGGAGGTAGCGCACGGCCACGCGGGTTCCGTATTCATAAGGGAGATTATTGGGTTCAGCTGTTGGAGGAAATATTTAAAGTCTTTTATTTATGCACGTAGAGTCTACATGTGCATATATGCGTGTACATAAATCCCAAGATAGGTGCTAACTACTTACGGACAAATCTAGTGCTGAGAACCATCAAAAAAGCCTCGATCAGTATTGACAATGCTAACTAATGCCCAAAAAAAGTCGTCCAAATGCTTTCGTAGGGGGACATGTGGGTGTTCCAAGCGTATCTGCCAGTTGCCATTATAACTATAAACGGCAAAAATCAAGTTTGTTGTATGGGAGCCCCCTCAAATATTCATTTTATTCTGGTTAAAGTATTTATCGTTACAACGGCAAAATTTCAACTGTCTAGATATCACGGTTCATGAGATACAGCCTGGTGACAGAAGAAATATAGACAGTGGAGGCTTAGTAATAGGGTGCCGTTTTGACCCTTTGGGTACTGAATCCCTAAACATGAAAACAAAATTATTGAAAAAACAAAACAGCCGTTGCAAAAATTACCATATTTTTAAAATGGTCTTTTTAATGGCTTTCATTTGATACCCATATTGCTATGGTTAGGAAAAAATCAATTACCCCTCCACTCTTATTTCCTTTTGCGGGCGCAATTTTTTAAATGTATATAGCCATAAAAAAGGCATAAAAGTCATTTATTTATGTATGTAGGCCCACAGGGGGGCACTTATACACGTCCCAACATATTATTTTTTTAAGCCCTACCACTGCTTCGGGACAAATTGTGGGCTAGTGTTGAGAAGAAGCAGCGCAAGAAACTCAGTCACTATTGTCAAAGCCTCTTTTAAAAATAATGTTCAAATACAGAAATTGTACTAGTGCGAGCTGGTCCACACGTTTACATCATTCAAATAATCGTCTACTTTATAATAACCTTTTGTCATTAGGGTATCCTTAATAAATGATTTGAATTTGTTAATTGGTAATTCTAC
Source organism: Pyrausta nigrata (assembly GCA_949316185.1). NCBI lineage: Eukaryota > Metazoa > Arthropoda > Insecta > Lepidoptera > Crambidae > Pyrausta > Pyrausta nigrata. The sequence goes on along the minus strand of OX438955.1, from coordinate 1,131,947 downwards.
AATATTTTTCGGTAATTTGTTAAAGTAATTGACACATTTTCCCATGAAAGAATGACCAACTTTTTGAAGCCTGAATTGTGGAATAGCAAGCTTATTTTTATTTCTAGTGTTAAAATTATGCGTATCACTTTTCTTTGTAAATAAATTCAAGTTTTTAAATAAATGCCACTATCACAATTTTGCCTATGTCACTATCACAATTTTGGCAAATTTAACGACACCTCATATGTCAAAAACTGTCCAGCCGTTTGGGCTGTAGGGCGTGCCAAACAATTATACATACATACTTTCGAAAAACATAACGCTTCTTCCGCAGTCGGGTAAAAAGTTATACTCACATCGACACTCCCGTTGACGATCAAGTCCACGACATCTACTAGCAACCGCGGCACGTTGGGGATGATGTTGATAAGCGCTTCAGATGTTTTGGATGGCAGCCCGGTAGATACGCTCTCGTTGCGGGCTAGCGCTGCAAGTGTTTACGAAATGTGTTATAAGGTTATTCATCGAAATATTAGACATTGCACTTGAAAAAATTACCACCACAGCCATGAATCAAATCCGCGTTCCTCGCATACCGTTGAGCAGCGCCTGACGAAATTTACAAGTGCTCCTTAACGCTGTAACGCCGCGTATTATTTATCTAAGGTAGGTTATTTATCTAGGTGTAGCCCGCGACTTCGTCTGCGTTGATTGATGTTACAAAATGACTCATACTCCCATCGCCGTCCAATATCATAACCTCTTATTTATACAATGTCGTATTCGGAGGCCATCCTGATGTCCGAGTGTCTGTACTTATCTTTTTGAAGTGAATATATAGCATACGTTATATGTTGAGATTATGATATGAGAAACAAATTTAATTCAGCAGATGTTGAGTCTAAAGGAAACCCACATACATACAACATAAAGTACATTTTTTTACTCACTGACCTAACCATGCCTAACTAAGGTTTGGGGGGTATTTTATTAAATCAATGCACAGAATACCCAAGACATCGATAATAATCGACTTTCTACAGTTTTATTATACCAGCAAATGTTATTTCTGTCTGGTGTCCTCATCTAAAGTATCGAATTTTTTTTCTACTGAATACTTAAAATAAGTGACTCGGTCCTCAGGACAAAGGGTTAATATAGGCCGATTTAATAAACCCGGTTGCAACTTTGGCTATCACAAATCAGCGTTGACCGTTAAGCTCAAATAACTAACTGTGGGTTACTTGTAACCCACAGTTTACCTACGCCTATTGCGTTCAATGATTGAGATTGCGCTAAAGTCTGAACATAACATCACATAACATAAATAGAAAACATCATACCAGCAAGCAGCTTGACAAAGTCGTCGACCAAAGCCAGCGGTCCCTGCGCCGAGCCGAAAGCATGCTTCGTCTTCTGCCATCCCTCGCTGCTGACGCCAAACGCCTCGCGGTCGACCACGTCGAGTAGACGGAACACCAGCTTGATGCTGTCAAACAGATGCTGCGATTAATATCATTTTGCTGTCAAAGTCCCACAAACGTACAAAAAGTAAACCTACAAATCAAATATATTATTACACTTGAAAAAATGACTACCAGAGGCGGGAATCGAACCCGCGTTCCTCGCATACCGGGCGATTGCCTAACCTCTCGGCCACCCTGGCGTTGGCAGAGCCTGTCGAAATTTTCAAGTGCTTTTAACTTTCAACGTGGCATTACAGCGTTAAGAAGCACTTAAAAATTTTGACAGGCTCTGCCAACGCCAGGGTGGCCAAGAGGTTAGGCAATCGCCCGGTATGCGAGGGACGCGGGTTCGATTCCCGCCTCTGGTAGTCATTTTTTCAAGTGCAATAATATATTTAGATTGCAAAGTAAATGCTTATCACTTAAAAACAATAATTAACCTACAAATCAAACTGAACACATCAAATATAGGAAAACTTAAACTTCACATTATGCAAAAATCGTTTAATGACATAAAATTAAATATTAAGATAAGTTATTTTTATATTGTTGAACAGAAATGTGTTCTGTTGTGTTCCATGTGTCACGTTGGGTGCTTTAAGAGTGTAATCCATACTTACCTCAATTGCAGTCCGAGATCTCGGTACTGAACCAGTACTACTCTTTACTCCTGAGTCGTTTTACGCGTATCTGATCCTGATGGTGATCATCTATTTGGTCTTCTATTTGGTCTACTAAAATATCTATAAGCTTAATGCTCAAAGAAGTACCAATATGGGTATTGGGTATAAAGAAGAATCGATACGGGTATTGGGTATGAATATTATATGTTACGTATGCATGGTGTCTTTAGATGGTATAGTTATTATTACTTCTTCAAATGCAAGCATCTGTCTTAACTACTTCTGTTACAGCTTCTGTACTAAACCAGTTTCCCTTAGCCCTCTCCACGAGTCTCTTTACCTGTTTTTTGCTGTACCGAGGCCATGCTATATGAGGTATACTTGAGCAGGTCAGGGTAATTTTGGTCTAACGTATAGTCAACACTAACGGTACGGAAAAAAAACATCATGAGAAAACCTGCACATTCAGGTGACTGAATATGTAACCACGATCCAAACTGGTCAGGTTCCCCTGTTAACAGGGTCACGGAGGTCAGATGGCAGTCGCTTCACTGTAATTACTTAATCTGCCATCATGGTCTAAAGCAGACTCTGGTCCTCGCGTGCGAGTGCACAACCGGGATAACGATGATGATGTATAGTCGGTCAACACTAACCTCAAATGCAAGCTTCTTCCCAAGCTCTTAGTACTAAACCAGTACTCCCTAGCCTTCTCCATGAGTTCTTTCACCCGCTTTTGCTGTGCTGAGTCCATGCCGTAAGATGTATACTCGAAGAGGTAAGGGTAATTTTGGTCTAGTGAGACGTAGAGAGTTTTGAGACCGCTGATGAGTTTTGTCCAGTTGACGTCTTCGAAGCTGTGGGTTGAGGTCTTTACTGTGTACATCTGTAAACAATAAATTGAACTTTGTAAATAGCATTAATTTGTGGTGATTTTGCTAAGTTGGGATTGCCTAATGATGTTGGGAAGTAGTAGGTAGGTGTGTTTACTGTTTAGACAAAACGAACGAATGCTCATTCTAATCCCATTTAATTATCTCTGTGTTAACAGGGAACAAGCTTATTTAAATTATTTATAAGCAGATATTTGACCGCAATCTTACCTGATAGTAAGCGACGATTCGGCCGAGGATTGGTCATGTGTGACTAGAAAGATTCACTCTTTTTTAAAGGAATCCAATATCCATAATATAGTGTTTAGGAAAACAGTCACATGGTGTTCACAACATAAAAATTCAATATACGGCGTTTGGTGATCAAAGGGTTTCCTTTGGCAGGGTGAACCTTCTGAACCCGAATATTTTAAGAATCTCTTCTTTTTTCTTAGAATTATATAAGCCATATTTAATTTTGGTGCAGTGGGGGGTTATGACGAAATTTAAGCCGGCAACAAATTCCACTCTCCAACCGTACTTAAGAGGAACGTAAATAGGTACTTACCGCCTTAGCAATAGCAGAATTATTCTTCAGTCCATTTTCAATGGCGGTTGTGGCGTCGCACAGTGCTGCAACTATTTCTTCTTGGTTACTTTCCGGTAGGGTCAGGTACGACGAAGCTGTATCTACGCCTGCGCACACCACGTCCTCACTTGCCGCTGATAGGGACTTGTAGGTCTAAAAACATATTTTATTTTGGTAAATACATATAAACAAAGTACAGATCTCTTTTATAAATTGCTAACATGACACACTAGGATTAATAAAGATGATATTACATTTATATACGCTCGAGAGTGCAGCAGATATCCTATTCGTTAACAACATTGCATTTCTTTCATACCTGTCTTTTGTTATAATAAAGAAAGATTTTTTGTAGTATATCGCTTTTGGAGATAAGATCGCTGTAATTGTGGAACTCTGAAATACATGGTCTGTACGTTTATTAACTTACTAGTGGTTCCCCGCGACTTCGCCCGCAAAAGTTGGATTTTTCATATAAACATTCATTCCCCATTTCACCCCCTTAATGTTTTTATATCGCGACTAAATGTAGCCTATGTCCTTTTCAGGGTCTCGAACTCCACACCAAATTTCACCTCAATCGGTTCAGTGGTTTAAGCGTCAAGAGGTAACAGACAGACAGACAGACAGACAGACACATTTTCGCATTTATAATATTAGTATGGATTAGTATGGATTACGTACGTTGCAACATTTCGTGTACAAAATATTGATTATCTCATGCTACTATACTGGGTAGAGTTTCGGGGAAAGGCATTTGTATGACAGTCGCGTGCGATTGGTGCTTCCTCGCCCCCTGCGCGTCTTGCGGGGCGTAGGAGGATCACGCATGAACTTGCCGGACTAACATACCTTTTTCTCATCCAACAGAGTGTTCAACATGGCCTCCACAATAACAGGGTACAGTTTCTTTACTCTATCAGTGACTGCTTTAGGTGTGAGCTTGAGCTGATCATTGATGGCCACCACTATGGTCATCACGTCGTGAAGAATGGGCGATATCTTGAAGTCTAGAATAGCGTTCTGTTTCACCACTTCTTTGGCTAGAGCGCCGTGGACTGTTATCCTGAAAAAAAAAGTTTATTAAACTGGAATCCGACCACTAAATAATGCTTTATTAAATAATGACCTGCGCTGAAAAGTATAAAATATGGAATCTTTGAATCGAGAGCATGTTAACCCGACCGGGGATCGAACCCTAAACCTGCGAGATGGCGACGCCTAAACAGGGGAACGAACATATTATTTAGGAACTATTAAACAATAGCGTCATTTCCTACAGTCAAACTTATTCAATATTTACAAAACGTTGAAAAAAAGGAGTAGGTACTGAGCACCGAGCACATTATTAATTAGTTAAATAAATACTATTTAAATTTACGACGTTATCGAATCCATAAATTAATTTATTTTATGTTTTTATATCTTAAGCAATTTGTTTGCAAGTTTTTTACGAAATTAAATCAAATTTTGCTTACAAAAATTGATCGGATGACACAGTCGATCAATATCGATCAAAAAGTTAGTACTTACAGTATCTGCTTCCCCAAGTGCCCTTTATCATTGAATATCTTCATGAACTCCGAATCGTCCGTCACATTGAACAATTTGTTCCAGTCAACCTTCCGTCTCTCCGTAGAGTCCCTCTTTATTATCGTGTTAGTGAAGTTCTTTAGGATCTCGAAGTCTTTCTCTATGGTGTAGAGCTGGTCTGTGACGTCCTTACCAAATGTCTCCTGGACTACTATGGATGCCATGTTGTTAATCTAAAACGAGAAAATATATTTATATGATTGATAATTTTGTTTATAATATTCTATTATTAAGGACGTCAATGGCGTAGTGGCTAGTGGTTTGCCTCTCATGCGGGAAATACCGGGGTCGATCCGGTTATGATCATTAGTTGTTTTACTAACCGATGCTTTTACGAAGAGAGAAAACATCACAACTGAATGTGTAACCATAATCCAAAAACTTGTAAGGTTCCCCTGTTAACAGGGCCCCGGGAGGTCAGACGGCAGTCGCTCCACTATAATTACCTAATCTGCCACATCTCTGATCGTGGTCCAAAGTGCAAAACCGGGATAACGCCAAGATTATGATGATTTAATATCGATACCGGCATTTCAAAAGAAAACCTCTAAATGTTACTAAATTGCTCACATGTATAATGTAAATATAAAACATTACGAAGGTTATATCTAAAGTTAATTACATGCAGTACTCAATGCCTGCATTTTTGCGTAATTTGTTAAACGATCACCGTGAATAATTGAAGTTTAAAAACATCGAGTACTCGCATTGAATGTAATTTGATCCATTACAGTGTTTATTAAAATAAATATATTTAAAAATATATTTTTATTCCAAAGAGAGAATGTAAGACAACGTTTAAGACATTTGTATAATAACATTTTTTGTACGATAAAATGACCGTTTTCTTTTTGATCGCATCACCATATAAAACTTCCAAAGACTCCGCATAGACATGAAAATACAACACTCACAATATCTCTGACGTCATAAATGCCAAAGGAGGTAATAAAGTCCCCTGCGTAGTTCTTCCAAGCGTCAGTGCAGAGCTGTTTCTTCAGTGAATTGGCTTCATCCTTGGACACTCTGAAGAATGTAGCTAGCTTATTACCATCGCAGAAGATCTGGCCACGTACGTTCAGCTTTGAAGTCACTATCTAAAGTAGGCAAGGAAAGAAAAAACATTTATTCAAGGAAGCTTACAAATGAGCCAACAGCGTGTGACGTTAATAGTAGATTGTTATACAAGGGACGAAAGTGACCATTCCACTCGAGAAGTTTCAGAGAGGAAAAAGCAATAGTATCGATAAAATATCAATAGACTATCGATATCTGAGGAAAAAGCCATAGTATCGATAAAATATCGATAGTATCGATAGATTATCGATAGTAATGATAGTATCGATAGCTCCGTTAAATGTATGTATAAATACTATCGACAAGCAATACTATAGATTAGATACTATCGATAGTATCTAAGTTCAATATTAAAATCGCTATCGATAGCTGATACAGCTCTGACTATTGCAATAACTATTGATACTCTCGATAGTGGCCTTTTATATAGTAGGAATATAAAATAGGAGTGGGAAAAGCTATTTCCCACCCGGCTATCCACAAATGAAAGTTCAACTTTCCGAACAGGTGAGATGAAAACGTTATTGTTATCAGCCAATCAGTGCTATAATAAGATGCTCTTTTCCATAACCATACAATTTGGTGAAATTGGCCACCTATAACTGTAGACGACTATAATTCATCCCTACTGTTTACGTAACACCTTGAACTTCTACGTCACATCGTCGTTTTACCGCACCTGCAGGAAGGAATCCTCAAATGTTTTTTCAAGATTTTATTCTACTGTTTTTCTGGAGTTATTGTTATTTGTATATTTGTGCCAAAATACAGATTTATAGGAAAGAAAAAAGACAGACGGATGTGGCGAAACTATAGGGGTAGCTTATTGATTATTGTAATAAAAAGAGGTTAAAGTAATAAATAAAAATCAAGCCAAAGCTTTTGACGAAGTAGATACTGTGTCTGTGAAAAAAAAACGCTTATTTAATCATATTTTGCAAAACAATAAACACATACCTGTACTCTCTCCGCATCAGCCAGCCCTTCAAATCCTTTCCTTATCACGTGAATAGGAAGGCTCAGAAGAACCTTGACACCTTCGGGATCTCGCAAGGAGACGTCATAGGCCATCTCTTGTATATTCAAGTTAATGTTCACAACCTTGTTGGCGCCTTCTATGAGCTTCGCTAAGAGCGTGGAGTAGAAAAGCACTTCATGCTTCGTGTTGTCTGGCAAGAATTTATTTATAAAACTCATTGCTTGGGCTAAACTGAAAATGATGTGATTTTATTGTCTTTGTTTATAGCTATTTGATTCGTAAGTAGGTACCTAACAAAAAATACGGCGGCTAATTTCAATAGAGATTCATTAAAAAAAGAGAAATGTATTTTTACTCACATTTTAAAAATGTCTAAGTGGTCATCCACCGTAGCTTGTTCCAATAAGCTTAGGGCGTCTTTAAATGCACTTGATATACTATTAACATCTCTATCAGCGTCAATTTTATCACCAACTTGCGTAATAACAAGTCTTGAGGCATCTTTGACTGGGTCACTTGATTTGGCGACTAGCAGTTTGTCCAAATACTCTAAAGCCATAGTGAGCATGTCTGTGATATCTTTGAGAGTACTGAAGGCTTTGGTGCCTGAGAATGTTGGTTCAAGCTGGTCCATTAGATTTTTTATTCTGAAACAAAAAAGCACCGATGAGAAAGTTTTATAAAGTTAAAAAAATGTTATTTTTTATTGGTGGCGTACCACTAGGGCCAAAGGCCCTTGGTCTCACTGGTCCTAAGTAATGATTCAATGTCTGTCACTTTAGGTCTGACGGATTTACGATCGAATTTGAGAGCTGACATAAAACCCACTAAAATTGAGAAAAATATAGCGTGTTTTTGTCGGTCTGAACTAAATTCGAAATTGCTAATGCATTAACTTTAGTGCATTTTGTGTACAAAAGGTACTTTAGCATAATCGAAGATATTACAGTTCTGAATTTTAGTTTATGATTGTTTAGCTGTTAGTATTATGTAGTTTTAAATTAAGAGCTGTGGATTTGTGTAAATAAAAAAAATATTAATAATGAATATTTGTGCATACTTATAATCATATGATTATAATAAGTATGCACAAATATCATTAAAGAAAAGAATATTAATGTTTGGTAACAATCTTAATTTTCCTTCCTTAATAACCAAAATCGTGAATCATCTGAATCATCTGTAAAGATGGACCAAGGCCCATGATGTCTACTTACACAGAAACATTAAAGTAGCTGAAGTCCACCTCCCTCCCACTGAAGAGGGTAGTCAGCGCTGGAGGCAGGAAGCTCTCCAGCTTGGTCATGTGTAGCGACGCCTCGACTAGGCCGGACAACGTCGTGAGTCTGTTGTCGCCGGATAACTTGAAGTACATGTCGCCTATCTGAGAAAAAATATATTTATATTTTATGTTTTAGACTTACGGTTGACTGGTAGTAAACTGGCCGCCATTTTTATAATTAGCAACATTTTAATTTGTGCAGAAGGTATAAGAAATAATCTTTTGTAACATACTTTACTTAAGCTAATTACCTGCAATCCTTCTATTTAAAGTTTCAAATGGATTGTTAGTAATAAGGAGTGCAATTTTCTAAACATAATAGCAGGATTGTATCCCTACCACCATTGTTTTACGTCATGGTTAATCGGATCGCTTGTTCGTGATACGGGGGAGTACCTACGCAATTCTTATAATAATAATATAATAATAAATCTTTATTTCAGGCAAATTACACCCATACACAAATTTAAAATCACAACTCGATCAATACATGGAGTCAACAAAAAAATAATAAATACAATGAAATGAAATAAAATTAAAACATCGAATAAATTTGAAACATAATTAATTAGATTGGATTTGAAATAAAAATTAATTTGGAATTAAATAAAAATAATGTTTAAATGCATAGTATGTCAATTAGGTTCAATAAATCAATAAGTTCTTTTCGGCATTGGGACCGCAACATGCCTTTTACAACAATGCCGAATATTATACGAGTCCAGTCTTGCAGCTATCATCGCCAGGACGGTGTTGGAACTAGCCCAAACTCTGCGTACCAAAGATGCGGAGCTTTTGCGCATAGTGGCGTGAAAGCAGTCGACGCGGGCTTCCGCAAACATTCCCGAGGCACTGCAGAATCGGGGCAACCCCATCACCGCCCTGAACGCATTGTTGAATTGGACGCGGAGAGCGCTGTAGGTTTTTGCCGTATAGTCAGCCCATAGGCTGCACGAATAAAGCGAGGTGCAATACGCTCTAAAAAGCGTCGCTTTCACCTCTTTTGAGCACCTAGCGAACCTGCGAGCTATCATATTCGCTCTTACCGACAGGGCTCTCCGCTCCCGCTCCATATCAGCATGATCGTTGAGGTTGGCGGTGAGTATGTGCCCCAAATATTTAAATTCGGTAACCCTTTGCAGAGGAACCAAATTCAAATAGACCGAGGGAACAACGTCTGGGCATTTAGCACCGACAGTCTCGAAGACCATGAATTGGCTCTTGGTAACATTATACAACAGGCCGTGACCAGATGCATATTCCTCACATATACGAGTCAGCTTCCTTAAACCGCAGATTGAAGCACTCAGCAGCACCATGTCATCGGCGTAACTTAAGTTATTAACACACACCCCATCAACATGGCATCCAACACGATGACTGCTGAGCGCCACAATCAGGTCGTTGAGATATAAATTAAACAAGGTTGGAGAAGTCAAACCACCCTGTCTAACCCCGCACTCGAGCCGATATGTGTCTGACATTTCGCCCGCCCACCTGACGGTATTGGACTGGTGTGTATACCAGTACTGAAACAAGACGATGAGTTCCTGTGGTAGATTTATGCCTCGGAGCTTTTCCCACAACAGGTTATAGCAGACACGGTCAAAGGCTTTCGACAAATCGAGGAAACACGCATACACAGGCGTTTTTCGATCAGTGTAATATTTGACGGTCTGCTTTAGGCACAGTTTAGCGCTTTCAGTGAACAAACGAGGACGAAAACCGAACTGGTTGTCATGGAGCTCAACGTATTTATTTAACTGTGCGTTAAGCAGACCGTCGAATATCTTTGCTATAATAGTAGCTAGCGAGATAGGCCTATAGTTATTTTTGGCAAATACGAGTGACTCACGCACAGGGAGAAGAACATAGCAAGGACTCTAGCAATGTGTGGTCCAGCATGTTGCAGGTGCTCAATGCTGAGCCCGTCATGCCCGGGGGACTTGCCCCTGGACATTGATTTTATAATGCTGGTCACTTCTTTCGCAAGATAACGCGTACCCACCTTCTGACCTTTCATATCAGCATTGAATACCTCAGTCGCTGGGTCCAGCAAAGACTTAACAGCAAACTGGTCCTTAAGAAGATTGGCGATGCCCTTAGGATCGTTCTCACCGTCGACGCTCACCGGTAGGCCAGGTCGTACATTTACTTTATTTGTGCTTTTCCAAAAACCGTGAAAATCACCTTTACTATGTCTAACAGCAAGCGCGTCCATCTTAACTTGGTCCTGATGATTTTGAAGCCATTTTAACCGAGATTTGAACACCTTTCTGCTATCACACATTTCTTTATGAATGATACCTGATTTAGGTTTGCCACATAGCACCCATTGGTTGAACTTAGACCTGGCCTCCCGGTGAGCCTCACCGACGTGTCAGTCCAACCCGTGATGCATAAGCCGCCTCGACTCGCATGCGCGCTTCCCTTACCCGCCACCGCCTCCGCCGCATCACGAAGAGCAGTCACAATATCAGAATAGAGTGCATCTAGACTAGAACACGCATATGGTCACGGTCAAAATAAAAACGGTCAGCACAGTCCGTACCCTCAGACAGGAAGTCTATTAATTTTAACCTACTGTGACACTCTCTGGTATACTTTTCAATTTGTTCGTCACTCTTTATGCCCCATAATACGTTTTTATTTATATTAGTTGTTGTAGGCTGAATTTTAGAAACAATACAATTTAGATTCAGTTTAATTACAAGTGGGAAATGGTCTGACCATCGAGTGTCACAATTTACATCCACGCTTACAACGGCTTGCCTCGCCGCGTGAGTGGCTACACAATGATCCAGCCAGCTGCAAGTCCCGTGCGCATCACTTGTAAAAGTAAATGTTCCCGAGTCCAACCCCAACATTTCTGTATCTACACATGACCACTGTTGGTCGTTACAGATAGACTAAGTTCATTGTAAAACAAATCACCCGGGTTGGCATTGAAATCGCCCAAAATAAATACGGAGTCGATTCCATTTTCGTCAATAATTGCATTTACAGCACTCATACAATCCGTGAAATTTTGTAAATTATCTAACGAGTTTGTTGGTAAGTAGACGCACATTATTATTATTGATTTGTCACTGGTAGTAATTTTAATAGCACAAATTCGCGGGTTATCGCACTTCAACACTGAAACCTGTTGGAACGCTGCATATAGCCATAATAACGCGACACCCCCGTAAGTGCGGCCGCGCATAATGCCCGCAGACGTGTCCATCGCCGAGGTCGCAGTATAACCAAAGCCGCTGTCGATAGTGCCGATAAAAGGTATTTCTTCTGATTACAGCCAAGTCTCTAAAAGACACACTAGATCAATGTACGACATAGACTTCTTACGTCATCGATAGAACGCTTCACATTTTTACAGTTAAATGTGGCAATACTGTAAGGGCCGTTATCCATTTTTATGTTTATTAATGCCGTCATTATCACGATTATGAGTACCGTTCGTATGCTATATGTATGTATAATACTTAAGTGTTAACTCTGACTGTCCGATAAGCACTGGATAAACACACACACACATGTGGCCGGGGTGTCGTGCTGGTCAGACAGATATTAAAGTTGTCTTTTTATATATACATAATGATTATACAAACATTGTTTCAAGTTTTCTGTCTGTTACTAACAACCAATGGACACTATTACAGAAATAAATCAATAATTTAATTTTAATTTTATTTATTTTGAATGCCTATGACTTTATTTATCAGTCAAGCAGAAGGCTAAGGTTGCAAATGTTGTGTAGATGTGATGATAGATAAATAAATTCGCATGCATTTTGTAAATGCATTTAGTAAACATATAATGTAAGTAATTACCATTCTAAGATACTTTCCGAAGTTGATTTCGAAAGCTAACCCCATAGCCAGCTTCTGCACTTCGCCGTTAGTCAAAGCGCACAGTTTGCTAACGAAGTCCTCCAGAGCTGTCCTGTTCTTCATACTAATGACGGCCGCTATGGAGTCCGCATTGCATCTGTTTAGGTTGCCTTTGAAGATCTGGAAAGAAATATGTAAGTATTTAGAAAAAATTGGTTAAGCAGAAGCAAAATAATATTTATACTAGACCAGAATTATTTTGATTCGATCGTCGTGATATATGAAAGAGTGACTGAAATACGAATCTATAAAGATTCAATTATTTTTGCCCCCACAAGTTACCGTAAAATCATGGGTGAATAGAAGTTTATTTATTTTTTAATTATTTACTAGTGGTTCCCGGCGACTTCGCCCGCAAGAGTTGGATTTTCTATATAAGCTTTAATCCCCCATTTCACCCCCTTAATGTTTTATATCGCAACGACATGTAGCCTATGTCCTTTCCAGGGTCTCGAACTGTCTCCATACCAAATTTCATTTCAATCGGTTGAGTGGTTTCAGCGTCAAGAGGTAACAGACAGACAGACAGATAGACAGACACACTTTCGCATTTATAATATTAGTATGGATTGCACACACAAAGAAGTACAAAGGCGGACTTAATGCCTTAAGGCTTTCTCTACCAGTCAATCATTATTTAAATCGCTTGTATCTTTATAAATGTGCATGCTAGCGCAAAAATTATGTAGGCCCCCTATTTAGTGGAAACTCGAGAGACTGTGTATAAAAATAACATAGATTTTTCATACTAAAAAGTAGCTAGATAATTTTATAATTCGTACTCCATACCAATTGCCGGTAAAAAAATCGGTTATGAAGTTATGACGTCCCGCATCGCCTGTGCAACACCCTAACCTGGGAATAACTTTAATAACAATAAAAAAATCGAGACCTGGATGATGAATCATCTATGTACTAAAATACATGTATTCACAAAAAGGTCATATTTTTACGAGTGCACGAATTTACTGCACCCTACCATACCCTACCTTACCATACTGCAAGAGTTACATCAGTTTCAGAATAGCAAGCACTGAAACCATTTGTAAAATATACACCTACTAGTGGTTCTCCGCGACTTCGCCCGCAAGAGTTGGATTTTCCATATAAACTTTCATACCCCATTTCACCCCCTTAATATTTTTATATCGCGACGAAATGTAGCCTATGTCCTTTCCAGGGTCTCGAACTGTCTCCATACTAAATTTCATCTCAATCGGTTCAGTGGTTTAAGCGTCAAGAGGTAACAGACAGACAGACAGACACACTTTCACATTTATAATATTAGTATGGATTAAACTGTCACAATTCGTATTCTATTATTTGACGACCGTCTTGGTGTAGTGGTTCGTGCCCTGGACTAAATGTAAGGGGCAAATGGTTGTGTGATGAGCACGAGCATTTGCACCTAAGTCATGGATGTTTATAAATGTATATAAGTATATCTATCCGTTATCCTAGTCACCATAGCACAAGCTCACGCTTAGTTTGGGGCTAGGTAATTGTTGTTTGTCGAAACAATTAATTTATTTTATTATTTATTAAACCATTTTAACCTAATGTCTGTTATGTTTACGAGGATACTACTGACTGTAACGATTACAAATGCAAGGAAAATCAAAGAAAGAATTAGTATATTTGACTTGCGGCTTAAAAATGATTTGTGGTTAGGCAGTAAATAAATATATTATGTGGTGGTGATGGGAGACGGATAGTAGAGTTAACTATAGATAAAGCAATACCACCACAATAGTCTTGTGGTAAAACTTTAGTTTATTGGTTTTATTGGGGTATGCTACTTTATTTAGATAGTATAGATCGATTACTCTTTACCGACTGCATGTCGCTCAGCGAGCTATGCAACGGTCTATGCTGGGGATCTCGCTAAGGGATAGAATCCGGAACGAGATCATCCGCCAAAAGACGAAAGTCATAGATATCGTTCAGAGGTGCAGTAAGCTAAAGTGGCAGTGGGCTGGTCATGTCTGTCGCAGAACCGACGGTCGTTGGAGTAGGAAGGTTCTCGAATGGAGACCACGTCTCGGGAAACGTAGTGTTGGACGCCCTCCTGCTAGGTGGACCGACGACCTGAGGAAGGTGGCCGGTGGTGGCTGGATGCGAGAAGCGGAGGACCGTGAAAGTTGGCGCCGTCTTGGAGAGGCCTATGTCCAGCAGTGGACTGCAATAGGCTGATATGATGACTTTTTATAGCACACCACACACAGTAGGCATTTACATAAATGTTCATAAAGAATAGTACAATTAGGCGGTCTTATTGTTAAATTGCTTTTAGCAATAAGATCGCCTGAATTTCAAATATTTAAACTATAATACACAAAAATAAATGAAGTACAAGAAATAAATCTAATCTACTTGCTCTTATAGTAAGCAGCTTAAAGAACTCCTTCCTTCCTTCCTTATCACAATAAGGAAATCAGAAACAACGGTGGTATATAGAAAACAGTGAGTAAGTATATTGACCCGGGGATCTAATTCGGTACCTTATAGATGGCATCATGAAAACCAGTGTTGAGCCACTCGAACACAATAGTCGTCGATCCATACTAATATTATAAATGCGAAAGTGTGTCTGTCCGTCTGTCTGTCTGTCTGTTACCTCTTGACGCTTAAACCACTGAACCGATTGAGATTAAATTTGGTATGGAGACAGTTCGAGACCCTGGAAAGGACATAGGCTACATTTTGTCGCGATATAAAAACACTCAGGGGGTGAAATGGGGGATGGAAGTTTTCTATGGAACATCCAACTCTTGCGGGCGAAGTCCCGGGAAACCACTAGATTACCATATAAAACCAAGTAAATTAGTACTTTCCATGAAAATTTGTTAAACATACCCCTGTAATAGTTAGTTGCGAAGACATAATCTCCCCCGCCAGCGTGTCCGTCACATTTAATTCGGAAGCTATGTACCGCCGTACTCGGCCAGGGCTGTTGAACAAGCTACCCACTTTAAGACCGTTTTCTGAAAGAAACATAAACAGTTTAGGAGTAATACAAGATGAAGAAGAAACATACTTCTGGAATCACTTTATTGATAGATAAAAGCCGCATGAAAATCCGTCCAGTAGCAGGCCTGTGTATCTCCCCGCGTAGGTAGCAAAAACGTACCTACGCGCGGCGACCCTTACTTAGGGGCTAAAACAAGTTGCGTGTCGCTACCGACCACCGACACGCTCGCGCGTTTTATTCACCGGCGGCCGCGCGGCTACGTTGCTGGCTGGACGAGAATGAATAAAGTACTAGAAAGTGGCGCTAGATGGCGTTAGAAGCTTCTCGTAGCAGTCAACCCTATCGCGTCGCGCGATATTACGTCACTGAATAGGTTTAGTGTATTATGAATCATATTCCAGAGTAATAAGTATGAAATTATCTTGCAATGGATAGGTGTCTACACTAAAACGTGCTTGACTCTCAGGAGAACTAAATTACGCCATATTGTTGACGACATTGAGAAGACATTTCTTTAAATACAATTTTTAAGTCATACTTCTGTACGAAGTACTAGTACTTATTCTGTGCTAGTAGTTTATAAGATTGTCGCGAACATACTCGTACATGCAGATGAAAAGGCGCCGAGGAATTTTTAATATGTAGTGATAGTAATACCAAACATAGTTTTTATTTGTCTGATAGAATCTTTAGAGCAGCAGGTTGGGATTTGGAGAAACTTTTTGACGTAGCTTTCCAGCCACATTGTAAATCGACAAGAGTCGCCTATGTTCAGCAGTGGACGCCTATGTTCAAATTTTCTGTATCTAAACAACCTTTAAGAGGCTTTGACAGTAAATACTGACTTCGTTTTTTCCACTGCTTCTCAGCACTTTATACCAAAGCAGTGGTAGGGCCTATTATTATTTCGGGACGTGTATAAGTACCTTCTGAGGTCCTTCAGCTGATTGTAAAAATGAAGTAGACACTTACTGCTGATATCGATCATCGTGGGGTAATCCAAAATGTCTGAGAAGGTGGCCAGCAGCTTCAGCGAGTCGGGTACGGTGTCAGACACCACCAGCACCATTTGTTAACTATGTTCAGCAGTGGAGTGGACGTCGTTTGGCTGATTATGAAGATGAGAGATACTTACTGCTGATATCGATCATCGTGGGGTGGTCCAAGATGTCTGAGAAGGTGGCCAGCAGCTTCAGAGAGTCGGGGACGGTGGCAGCCACCTGCAGCACCGTTTCGTTTTGCAGCAGAGGCGAGTAGTTTCGCTGCATTTGTGTCAATCTGTGCGAGTTGAAGAAATTTAAATTGATTCCAATGTAAGGTACAAAAACCGGCCAGGTGAGTCGCACTCGCGCGCGAAGGGTTCCGTACCATTTACTCAAAACATTGGACAGTATAGGCAAAAAATATAAATTTTTATTTTATTTATAATTTCAAAAGTATTCATCACAAGATACCCGAAACAACTTTAAATAAGAGTTTCCGCGCCTCTTTCTTTACGTAAGTGATTTGAAGTTTATAGGTCCAAGACTTTAGAAATTACAGGGGGGGACACACCATGTAAACGACTTTGGCGGGCTATATTTCGCAAATGGTAAAGCTGTTAAAAAACTGTTGTATGAAAACCCTACCTTATTTTCATAGTCCTTTTCAACGATACCCCACACAAGAGGATGCACTCAAAAAAATAATTCACCCCCCTTTACATGTATGGGGAGGTACCCTTAAAAAGGGGTAGATTTAATTTTTTGTATTTTTAAAAATGAGATCTATATGTGAAGTATCCTAGAACCAAGTCTCCAAAAAACGACTCCCAAAAATAACAGATAATAAATTAGAAATAGGTTTCTTGTATAATTTCGTAGAACAGTTAGGTAATTTAAATATTATTTTGTACTTTTAGTCTAAATTTGTTTATAAAATTTTAAGTCTTAATTAGCACTGTAGGCAGTTTTGAAGTCGTTTTTTAGGGTTCCGTACCTCAAAAGGAAAAAAAGAACCCTTATAGGATCACTTTGTTGTCCGTCTGTCCGTCTGTCTGTCAAGACCCTTTTACTCAGGAACGCGTGGAGGTATAAAGTTAAAATTAACATCAAATTCTTATGTCTATGGTCCCTTAATGATGTGAAAAAACCAAGCTTTAAAGTTAACGCTGAAAAAAGATACAGCCAATTTTGTCCAATTTTCTATCATTTTTCCCCATTTCTCAGGGGAATCAAAACCTATAGGGCACTTCCCATAGACCTAGAATCATGAAATTTGGCAAGAAGGAAGGTACAGCATAAGTTAAGGAAAAAGTTCGAAAATCGTTAATTGTTGTTAAATCAAATACAAAAAGAGCTTTTTCGACCGTCATCGCGAGGACAAAATGCTGGTCCAAAAAAAATAAGTAGACGGAGCGCTAGCGCTATGCTTATTATACTGTTCTATAATTATGTTTAAAGGGCTGGCACCAGTAAGGTAGTATGGACGCCCTTATATTATTTGTGTGTCTGGAGTTAAAGTTAATAAGTCCGAAATCACTTTCAATATTGTTTATTACACAACACACAGGAAAGAAAGAAGGAGTACATAAAGAGACACGTATTTACATAGGAGTCAAAAGTTCCAAACACTGCAGATAGACGCGAACAGTTCAATTCAAATCGTTAGGATTTAAATTACGTAGCCGCGCGAGTAGGCATAAACGGCGCATCGAGTAGCACGGGCTATGCGTCAGACAGTGTTCTCTCGACTGGCGAGCGTTCGCCGGGTGCGCGAGCGGATCGGTGCGCGCGTGTAGTTATAACGCATTGATGTACACTCGCCGCATACTACGGGTATCATGCGGGTTTGCTTGTGTAATTAAAATTATTTATGTTTTTGTGTTTTATGTTAATGTTTGTATGTAAGCGTGATGATTGAGTGTTTTATGTGTACTTTAAGTGTACTATATTTTAAATTGTAAATTAATATTAAATAAATGTATTAGTATTAGTGTTTAGTTTTATGTATGGAAATAACTATAATTATTATTGTAAATATATAAAGACGATTTTATACATGTAAATAAATAATGTGTTGCCCATATGTTTAGGTAGATTTAAAAAAAAGACCACGAAACATCTTAATTCCTATTAAATATTGATATGGTTTTACAGAAACATTTTATCATTTACCAATAATTTTATAAAATTCTCGTGCAACTGGGCGCACGGTGTATGCAAATAAACGAATATTAATATAAGTTAGTTCTGACATTCTTCACTAGATGGCGTCATTTGGCATTGTTGTTTTTTAGTTCGCGCTAAAATGAGTTTTTTCTTGGAGTACGTACTTCTTATTACTTTTCGTTAGATAACCATAAGCACGCTTGGCCCAGTGGTTAACATCTTGGGTATGATCGTAAGAATCTGGGATCGATCCCAGGGATATAATACCGATGTTTTTGAAATGTACGCTTTTTTTTCGAGGTATATTTAAATGCACAGCAAAGACATAAAGCATCTATCAAATTTCAATTATACTATTTTTACTTGAAATAAATTATTGCTCTGCAAATATAAATATTGATTAACAAAACTAGTACTATCTATACTAATATTATAAAGAGGAAAGATTTGTTTGTTTGTTTATTTGCATCGAATAGGCTCCGAAACTACTGGACTGAATTAAATGAAATTTGGCACAGAGATAGTTTGAGACACTGGGAAGGACATACCTAGGCTACTATTTGTCGCGATATAAAATCATCAGGGGGGTGAAATGGGGGATGAAAATTTGTATGGAAAATCCGACTTTTGGCGCGGGCGAAGTCGCTAATAAACAATAAATTTGAAAATGTGCATAATTTTTTTCTCATAAAAAAGCTGCTAAAATTTGTTTAATCAATGTACCTACAGAAATTTGGTTTCCACATCGAATACCTATATTAATTGCACGTCAAATTTATCCGAAATTGGCCTTAGTTTTAGTCAGCGGATTGCATTTTTTTTTTTGCAATTTTAGTCTGTGTGTGTAGGATTTAAAATCTGTTACACTAATTTTAATGCTCATACCAATTCTTGTTTTAAAAAAAAAAGCTATGAACTTGAATAAATACAAAAATATTCACCCATTAAGATTCGAACGCTCGTCTTCTAAAATTCAGCATTCTTAGTAACGTCTTTCGCACTGCGCCAAGACATACGAGTACACTTATGTGCTAATTTCGTCTCGGTACTACTAACTATTACTATTACTTAATGTGCGTTAAACAATTGCGAAAGAAAAACGCATGTACTTCTTTTTGTTGTTTTACGCTATCTATTGTACGTTTCTCATGTACCATAGCCATTGAGCTATGGTACAATGAGAAACGTTCAATTTGTGTTTGATATGCATTGCGCGAAGCGCAGTAGTTAGTTTTTATAGCAGTGTAACTGTTATCCGAGAGATGGCGCCAATTGTATGTAACAACAATAGTTATTTAATGGCAAAGTTAAAGCCTCTTTTAGAGATTAATTATTGTCTTTGTAATAAGTGTTATTGTCACCTACATACCTTCTTCATAATTCATTAATTAGGGCATGGTTATCCATTAAAAATAATTTAGACGACTTTGCTGATAATTTCATACTATAAACGGAGCGCATCATCCGCGCGGTATAGCTGCGCGACATTCGCATGCGCTCTCTGCATTCAATCAAGGCGCTGAGCTAGTGTTGTTTTATTATAGGACAATAATAACCATTTTGGAGACACTTTTAAAAAGCTTTGACAGCGCGACTGTATACGCCAAAGTCGCGCTCCTAAAGTCGCCTAAATGTAAAAGCGTTTTGAAGTGATTGTAGCCACCCTAGGGAATACGGAACCCTTCGTGTGCGAGCCCAACTCGCACTTGGCCGGTTTTTTTAATGTGTGTACTACTAGGACTATTAGATGCACAATATACAAGCAGCCCTACCGCTATCTCTATCGCTTTGAAAAATACTTTCAAGCTGGCGTCTCACTGCTTGACTAACGTCAGCAGATGTCCAGCGTCCAAATGTCCGGCAGTGGACTACAAAAAGATGATACTTACTTGGCATTTTCATAAGTGGGAACCTCCTGGAATTGATCCATGGCGTTGCAGTCGTTGTTGACGCCGCACACGAACGACTGAACGAATGTCAGCATGCCCGCGCTGGGCAGTGCGCGCGCGCCGAACTGACCTGCGCAGTACAATAGATAGATATTTTTTAGTTTAATTTTATTTTACATTTTTTTGGTAAACTTACAGCTACAATATTATTGCTTAAAATTATAAATACAAATTAGGCCATTTACATGGGTAAGGATCCGTATGTGCGCTGGTTCTCTTCGTTTATATTTTTGCGTTTAGGTATAATTAAAACCGTTTATCTTATTATATAATCGTATATTTAATTGTAAAATATGCTATCGAAGCGAGTGAAAATATTTGTCAAAAAATAAATAAAAGAAAAGCGAAATTATGTTTCTTCATAATAAAAATAATTTGCGCGTAGAAGAATGAGGTTGCGTGTAGATGGCCAGTATCTATTTGACGTTAACAACATATTTCCACTGTAAGTTCATTTTAGAAGAAACCGCTGCATGCTACTTGACTAGTACTATTTTTTATTAACGATTAACAATCAATGTACAGAATTCGATTTTCTACAGTTTATTCATGAATAGTTAGTGAGAAGGGTAAATTCAAAGTGTGATCGCTACCTTTTCTAATCAAATCAAAAATTATTATGGTAAGCAGGTCAGACCCAAAAGTCTTAAGAAACAAATAACTAAGTTTTTTATCAGATTAGATTAATTACGACAGCACTTCAAGGTAATCATTATGGTATCTTATGCAGTTGCAATAGGGGTGACTTTGCGACAACAACGTATAGCCTGATGTGTTGAGAATTACTCACATGTGGGGAAGTCCTGGTTGTCGACATTGGCCCTGACGACGTAGAGGCACAGCATCACTAGGGTCGCCCATGCTATGCCGGCGAGCGTTATCTACGACAAAATGTTTTAATTATTACATTTGTTTTAGGAGCAGGCAAGACTTTTATTTTGGGGCTACATTCTATCTATCTACAATTTAAGAGCTACACACTTTATTCAGTGCTATTTCTTTGACTTCTTGGTACGACACGACAACTAACTTTTCCTTTATATGGTCCATGTAGGACCTTCTTGGGCTTCCTCTTATCCTTTTCCCTCTATAATAACTCTCATAAGGTCTTCGTGTCGCACTAAATGTCCCGGCATTTTGCCCCTCCTATTCTCGATGGTTTGCAGTATCTGTCTCTTCTAGCCAACAATCTACATTAACAGACGACGTTCAGGATGTGTTAGATCCATGTCGCCATGCCAAAATAAAAGGAAAAAGAGAAAGAGGTCTTCCTATGACCTTTCTATGATGAGGAGAAACACTTTTCCTTGGTCTTCCCTTGGGAGACCAAGGAAAAGTGTTTCTCCTCATGTGAGAAGTCATGTGACATGTGAGAAGTCATTTCGAACAAATAAAGGTAAAAATAAAAGTCATGTCGTACCTACCAGGTAATCAAAACACAAAAGAGAGGGATGCCGATTTCAATTTTTTGCACTAAATAAGAAAGTACAATAGGTGGACTTAATGCCTTAAGGCATTCTCTACCAGTTAACCGCGTGGGAATGCAGAGAGTTAATAAGTGGCGGGATATAAAATAAAGTAAAGATAATAAATTATGGTAAAACTAAATTACTACTGAATAAATAAACATACATACTAAGATACATAAATGGTAAGATACACATACATAAGCAAAGTAGATTACTTCACTGGCAAGAGCCTTGCTCTTGATATCAGGTCAAACTTACCACTTTCCGCTTCCGTATGAGGTAGTCCTTCCACAGCAGCAGCTTGAGCTGCCGGCCCGCCGCCATGTCGCCGAGCCGGCTGCGCGCGCGCCGCTACAACAAGACATGCTAATTAATTGGATATGCTGCAGCTCGATGCCTTGCAAGTGTATGAGAATTTCAGCAGAAAGGTGCGCGTTGAAATATTTAATTAATGTTGTAAGGATTCGATCGTGACAGTACCAACACATAATAACACTTCAAGACATTTTCGAGATAATTATAGTTCTAGAAACGCATTAGTAGAATTAGGTCAAGAATTAGGTTCGATAGAACATCTTCATGAAGTTTGGTCTAACTTTAGCCTTTTTGCATGTTTATATTGTTTAATATGTTAGCTGGTGCTTAAATTTCGGAGCCTTCTCTTATATAATCGCTTCCCGGCAAGAAAAGTGTCACAACACATATTGGGTACACAATGAAATTTTTGCTGTTATATTTAAAGCTCTATAAATATGATATAAATAAGTTATTTACTTAAAAGTACTGAGTTATCTGACTGTTTTAGTTTTAAATTATTGACGATTAAATGAACGAAAAACTATTAAAATTACATTTTCTCGAAACAGCTATTTTTGTATTGTGACTCTTTTCTTGCCGGGAAGCGATATGCTTATTTTTTTCTTTTTTTTTTTTTCTAAAAGAGGAAAACAATGGGTATGTCTGCTGTTGCCGCATGTTGGCTATGAACTTATAGGTACTGTTATTAGACTCTAGTCTTTAGTCTTTCTACTCTAGTCTATAACTTAGGTACTGTAACTAGTGTCTATGAAGAACTAGCGGTTCCCCGCGACTTCGTTCCTATATTGTAGATACAAGAAGAAAATGTGTGCTTTTTACGAAAGAAGACCCTTTACGCTGGAATCAAATCCTATTGCTTTATGTTTCTTACAGTCTACTTACCAGAATACTTAATTTACTACTTACTACTAATATACTATTTAGGTTCTTACAGACCAGAATACTTTTAATTTACCAGTCGTACGTAATGCCGCCGAAAACTATTTCTAACTTGCTGCTTGATTTACCTATTTCAGAAATATCGCATCTTATCGCGAGTTAAAACCCAACAACGTCATCTATTCTAACACAAAAATTTCAAGCGTCTACCTGTTGCAGTTATTAATGCACAGTAAAAACCGCCAAAAAATCACGTTTGTTGTATGGGAGCCCCCTTTATATATTATTTTTATTTTATTTTTAGTATTTGTTGTTATAGCGGCAACAGAAATACATTATATGTGAAAATTATAACTGTTATAACGCGGGACATGGCAACACCGGTTGTCTACGGCCGCGGCGGACAACCAATCAGGCGTCCCGCCCGATTTTCATAACCTATGTTTTGTTCTGATTCTTTTGATTAGTGGAATAAAAGGTGTAAGAATTCATGGCGGCGTTTTTTTCTGCAAGTCCTACTAAGAAGTAAAGACTGAGCCTGGCCCGTGTCATACTGGCTGCCCAAATTAGGCCATCATTGAAATTGAAGGATCCCACAACTTATTGGACTACGAAAGATCGCACAGAGCGCGTTTTCGTGAGAAAATCGTCACCAGTTCCACCTGACTTCTCTCTCATCCAGCAAGCAAGATGCCGCGTGCAGTGTCACGCAGCAAACGTCGCCAGACGGATTTTTACGACGTGGAAGAAGAAGATCAATGTGATACGAACGTTGCAACAACGCCACGGCCTAGGCCCGCGGAGCGCGAAGCGCCCGCCGCCGCGCCGTCGCCGGCACCCATCACTGCGAGTGACATCGCCGCCATGATGGCTTCCCTGCAACAGGCGCAAGCCGACCAGTTCGAGCGCCTAATCACAAGAGTCCTTGATACGCGCTCGCCGCCGGTGGATGCCGCGCAGGCCGTGTCCACGCCCCCACCGTCGTCCTATTCTGGAACGTTTTCGACTTGCAAAACCTCATACAGTGGTTCACCTTCAGAATCCCTTGACGGGTTTATAGATGCTATAGAAGCATACAAGGACTGCGTCAATATAAGTGAGAACAACGCCCTACGTGGCCTATCTATGTTACTAACACACGAGGCCGCAACATGGTGGCACGGGGTGAAGGCAGATGTCGGCGGCTGGTCCGAGGCGTTGCACCAGCTGCGGTGTGCATTTGGGGACCGCAGGTCACCACATCGTATTTATATAGAGTTATTCTCAATGAAGCAGCTACAAGAGAGAACTGACATATTCGTCAGTAAGGCGCGATCTCTGTTCGCCCGTCTACCACGCGGAGACCTTACCGAGAAAGTACAGTTGGACATGGTGTTCGGATTACTTCACACTCGTATAAAAAGTCGAGTCCGGCGAGACGAGTTACGGTCGTTCGCGGACCTCCTACAGCGCGCCCGTGAAATTGAAGACTGCGAGCCCGCTGCAAGTGTTCCCCGTAGTAACCCTGGGCCCACGTCTCGACCACCGGCACCACAGCGGGCCATGAAGCTACAGGCCTACGACATTCAGTACGAATATGCACCAGGTAAAACTAACGTTATCGCAGATGCACTCAGTCGTCCCCAATGTGATGGAGCCAACCTTGATAACTGTGACGTATGCACCGTGATCGTCGATGTTCCAAGGGTGAGTCCGAGTGAACTTCGCACTGAACAGTTGCTAGATCCTGAAGTGGCTAAGATCATCAATGATCTCGAAGGTGCAGATCCTTTGAGTACACGGTGGCTGGATCGAGGATATATTATGTCTAACAGTGTCCTCTACCGTTACGACCCAGATACCGAATCCGAAGAGGTTCAGCTGGAAGTGCCAAGTTCCAAAAGAGAACATATTCTTAAAGAATTTCATGACTCCCCTACTGCTGGTCACCAAGGTGTAGAATGCACTCTTCATCGTATACGACAGCGCTATTATTTTGTTGGCATGCGCAGGTACGTAACTGATTATCTCAAAAGGTGTGTAGAGTGTCAGAAGTATAAACCAACCAACTTGCAGCCAGCTGGTCTTCTACAGACCCCAGTGCTTCACCAGAGAGGGGAAGTCTTAGCAGTTGACCTCTTCGGCCCTTTGCCCGAAGGGAGCGCCGGTGAACGGTGGATACTATTAATCGAAGACACAGCCACTCGGTGGGTAGAACTTTACGCTCTCAAGGATGCCACCGCTGAAAACTCTGCAATGCTAATGATAGAGGAGTACTTCTTACGTTATGGTTTCCCTCGACGCCTTATATCGGACAATGGCGTGCGATTCGCCTCAGCTGTCATGCAGCAGTGCATGTTTGTCCTTGGAGCTAAGCAAAATCGGATTCCCATATACCACCCATAAGCCAACCCGGCTGAGAGAAAAAACCGTGACCTAAAAGTGCAACTCGCCATCCTCGTCAAGAGCGAGCATCGTACCTGGCCGGAGCAACTACCACAAGTAAGGTTTGCACTAAACTCTGCCATTTGTAGCACTACCGGTTCAACCCCAGCAAAATTAATGTTTGCTCGAGAGATGCGTACCCCATTTGATACTCAACACGACCTACGTGTTATCTTAGAGAAAGAAAATTTTGTATCCCAGGTAACGCCTTATCTTAATAAATTTGTTACTACTTTCCAAGACATACGTGAGAGCGTGGAAAAGCAGCAAGACACGCGCAAGGATATAGATGATGATTCTCGCCGCCCCTGTCCGGTATACTTTGAAGGTGATCACGTCCTAGTGAAAACCCATGTGCTAAGTAATGCCGCAAAAGGTATCTCTCGAAAATTTATGCCCCGACGCGATGGTCCATATAAAATCAGCAAGGTTGTCAGTGCCACTACGTACGAAATCTCACATTTAGACTCTGACGAAATACTAGGTAGATTTCATACATCCGATCTGACCCCGTTTGTTTCGACATCTGGTCGGGTCTCGGGACCAATCCAGCCACGAAGGAGGCGTGGACGGCCGCGCAACCAGGAACCGCTTTTGAGGTCCAACTCGCTATCGGGGCGTACTGGCGACTTGGAGGGGGAGGATATAACGCGAGACATGGCAACACCGGTTGTCTACGGCCGCGGCGGACGACCAATCAGGCTTCCGGCCCGATTTTCATAACCTATGTTTTTTTCTGATTCTTTTGATTAGTGGAATAAAAGGTGTAAGAATTCATGGCGGCGTTTTTTTCTGCAAGTCCTACTAAGAAGTAAAGGCTGAGCCTGGCCCGGGTCATACTGTCTAGCTTCCATGGTTCATGAGATACAGCCTGGTGACAGACAGACAGCGGAGGCTTAGTAATAGGGTCCCGTTTTTGCCTTTTGGGTACGGAACCCTAAAAAAGCGCGCGTACCAAATCGAAAAACAAAAGATGCAGAGGAAAAAAGTAAAAACAAATGGGATGTAGATTATAGTCTTGAGAACAAAAATTGAAAACAATTTGTGAATGTGATCGGTAGTAAGGAAAATCGATCAATTGCAAAATGAGACTCGTGGAAACCATAATGTTACTGTTAAAAATGTTTATAAATCGACAGCCTGGCTTCATTATTTTGTGTTGACGGTAACGGTTTTTTCAATATTAATGTATTGTGTTACTGAGTACGTAATAAAAGCCGCGTACTAAATTAAAACAAATGTTAATTCAAAATAGGTAGCAAGAAGACCTCCTGAGTACGTGGGTAATGTGATGGCAAATCTGAACATCCCAGGGTCCTAGATCCAGAGGGCGACCAAAATCAAGATGGGCAGATGTGGTCAAGAAAGACCTGAGACTCTGCAATGTCTCCGTAGACACTGCGTCCGATAGGGCAAAGTGGAAAAAAAAAACGAGAAGGCAGACCCCACCATCAGATGAGATTATTAATGCCCAGGAGAGATATAGTTCAAAATAGGTACTTACTAAGTATATTGTAAAATTAACTTTTATGTAACGAGCATTTATTAAGCCTAGGTATTATTTTATGTAAATTAAATACAAGTATGTAGATAAGTTAATAATTAAATACTTCTTTTTACCATTTTTTATGTATACGTATGTAATAATCCGTCATAATAACCCTTCAACTGTGGCGGCCATTTTGCGCGAAACCCTTGTGGCGGCAATTTTGCGCGAATAGGCGCATCTGTGGTGCCACATTCGAGTGAAATCGCGCGATAGCGACGCGTGTGATTCAAATCACGATATCTCTAAAGTTTTGTATGAAAGCCTTATAAAAAAATTATGTCATTAGAATCTTCATGAAACTGGGGCTAACATACAAAAAATAACATTTTAAATTCTTCAAAATTTTGAGATTAAAATTGTTCGCGTCGCCATCTAATTTTTTAGACTGCCCTCTATCCAAAGGTTGTCTGGGAGAAACTGCTCTTAGCAATAAGACTGTATAAATTATAGTATATAGTTATAAATAGGTAATGTTTTATCTATTACGACTTAGGTAGGCCCAATGGTAGATTATCTTAGGTAGGTACTACCAGTACTACCTGTACTACTAGGAAACTTCACTACAATACAACAGTAGTTTTGAAGCTCAGTCAGTGGCACTGAACTTCGTAGTTGTGATTCGAGTGCAAACTGCCAGTTTATGAGCTCCAAACACAGCAGTTTATCTACTCACGTACAATCTGCTGCGGTGAGCGCGTGCGCATTCAGGGTTGCCACTTTTTATTACAGATCAGACATTATCAGAATTACTAGCACTTATTTTATAAAAATAAATTATATCTATTTAGTGGGTTGCGTTGTCTTTGTTTTTTTTAATATTTTCTTTGTTATTTAAAACAAATATTGGTCTTTGCTTTCTACGATATAAAATCATTTATTTAACCACGGGTTTTCCAGGCATAACTTCTGTTTTGTGTGATGTTCTAAAGCGTTAGGTCCAAAAAGTTTACGCAACAGGGTCTGAGCATAGAACTTCTATAAAAACGGTCGGACAACCATTTTTTTTCCGCGGAGGAAATGCGTTACGCATACCTGGTGCCCTGGGGATGGCAGCAGGTTATGTGGGACTCCTTGGCAAATGGCCAAGTATACCCACTAAAACCTCCGCGTGGTTCCTCAGTCCGCTTATCGGGATGACGAAGGAACGCTGTTAGCATGCACTTCGTCGTCCCTGCGGTTGGTCGTACCTCCCAGTACGGGAATGGCACCCGGCGGAAGCCTCGTATCTAATGTGGCATCCGTTCCATCTTGTGGACTCGTGCGATGTGACAGCCGAGGATCCCCACCCCCATCGCCACTAGGTCCACTTGGAGGCAGGAGGCGCTCATATCGCCGCCGCCTTGCGGACGGACAACCCTACCGTGTGTAGTTTATTTCTAAGTACATAAGTGTTGACAGTTTTTGTACGCGCACTCGCACCGTGTGTCGGGCTTGCCGTCGAAGAACAATGCTATTTTGAGTGGCCACCATTTTGAATGTCAACAGAAAACATCATGAATATCGGGAAAGGTCCAAAAAAGGATCATTCCAACAGTTGCCATGATTTTATTATAATATTCTAGTGGATAAAGGAACTACTAGTTATTTTGGTAAAAAAATAATAGGTTGTTATCTTTTTAATAAATTAATAACAATAATTAATACCAAGTACATTTGAATTAGTAAGAATCTTCTTATTTAAAGAAACGACTTAAAGAGTCAAGTTATTAACGCAATATTTAATAACTTGACTCTTTAAGCACAACTAAAATGATTTCTCTAAACAAGTGCATAAGTAAATCAAACGCATGACTAATTTTTAACGCTTCAACGATCAAAGAAGTTGACATGTCGTGGTCACATCATATGGAACCGAGCACAAACAGACAAAGCTATAATGTGTCAGTTATTACATAAAACCGTGAAGGACTTCGGTGGGCAGGCACAATAGGCCTGATTCCCCACAGCACTCTCTAAGGCTAATTTGAAGTTTATTCTGTTTTTCTTTCTGCACGAAATGTTCAAAACGTCAGGTTTTAAATACAATGTAAATAAATCGCGAAGTAATCCGTAAAATTGTGTTTTAATGAATGGTACAATCATTTAAAAACGTCTTAAGTAATGCGATTTTTCGTGTTTTCTTTAAGTTTTTGCGTATTTTCATCTGATTAAATCGTGATCGTTTGATATCTATATTACATAGTCGATGAATTCGCTTTCCTTAGCAGCTGACAGCTGTTTAGTTTGACATTTCTCAGTCATTTTAGTTGGTCTATTTTCTTTTCATCGGCAAGAAAAGAAGAGACTTAATAAACTTTAAATGTAAGTAAGTCTTAAGTGTAGTCGGGAATCACGCTCAATGTCACTTAAGCAAGATATTAGTGGATTTGCCACGGGCTCTTAGGCCGGGTAATGATCACACGCCATACCTATTTATTCACACTTGAGGAAAGGCACGAGACTGTGGCAGAATACAGGCTATAAATACAACGTGTTTTATTTCGCACATGAAAATTAACATAGTAATAACTCAAAAAAACTTTGTTTCGAGATATCTCACTCACGTGGTTAGGTTAATACATTGTTGTAAAGGTGCATTCTTCTTCTTATGATATAGTTAAAATAAGGGCTTAGTGGCCAATATTTACCGGTTTAGTACTTATATTATTTTTACAACCACTTGAGTAACAATACTGTATTGCCTTCGCGCCAAAATATTTTTTTTTGAGTTGAACCCCGCCAACTACTTTGTTGCACCTCCCACTTTTTGTTTCTGCTTACTCCAAAGCTATGACTGGTAGAGAATGCCACTAGGCATTAAGCCCGCTTTTTGTACAAAGTTTTAGTGGTGATATGTCTATATATTGAATATAACTTCTTCTTCTTAGCGAGTCGATGGAACACGAGAATATTACATCGTAGCAGCCCAGAATTCAGCCACTTGTATTGGGGGTCGACTGCCGTCCATTAAATCCGCTGGCGTGCAGGTATAACTAGAAAGGTTAAACAGCAATAACTCTAAATATTTTTTGGGTTTATAAAATATGACAGGCAATACAGTATTAAGTCAAAGTTAATACGCTGTTAATTACTCACCTGTGCGGATAATTTTTCGGATCGGTGTTTTTACTCGAAATACGACACCAAGTGGTGTACAATTTCGAGCGGGCACCGTTTCAATTAAGATTTTACTATAAAGCACGGGCGTTAAATCACATATTATACCATCCTACTTAGGATCCTTACTAGAAAGGTAGAAGCCAATCGGATCCTAAGTACGTTACGAGATCTGATTGGTAAGGATCCTAACCTTTCTAGTTAGGATCCTAAGTAGTATGGTGCAATAAGTGCTTAAGTTGGGCTGCAAAGGTAAAAACGATTTAAAACGCGCATCTGTCGGTTGACTAAGGTCCCGTTTTTACCCTTCGGGTACGGAACCCTAAAAAGGGAAACTTGAAAGAAGATATCCGGCTGTCAATTTTATGCAATATCTCTAGGTACTTAGGGAGCCTAAATAAAGCTTTAAGCGGTGATCTTTGATAAAAATGGTCAAACACACAACACTGATATTTATATTTGTATCTTACGTTTACGGTAAAAGTATTCGAAACATTAAGTTTTAAATAAAATTGTTATAACTTGCGAAGTAATCCGTAAAATTGTGTTACCCATTAACAGCCAACGCGAAACTAATAACAATGCACTGAGACTCGAATTTAAAATGAAGACAGAAAGCTTAATTATCAAACAAAAAGATGTTTTTATAGAATACTATATTTTCATACAAATCAGTTTTATTATTATTTTTATTAAGATTTTATGATTATTTACTACAATTATAATAATTTCCTATATATAGACTAAGAATATGTACATATAACAATACAAAACAAAAAAAGGTATATACAAATATAATTACAAATAAAATACATGACCCAAATCGCCGTCCAAGGACCGAGACATCGTCCCTAGAAGGCTGGCCGCATTTCCTCGTTGAATGGCCAAACTTATACGTTGGCCAAGAAATGCGCCAGTCTTGCGATCGCCCGTACAGTCAATCAGCCTCTTGGCCAAATCACTATACAAGCGATGTGCACTTGGTCCCCACGGTCCAAGAGTCTCTACCCCAAACGGCTCAAACATGTAGGCACTACTGATGACTGCATATTTGCGCCGCTTAAGGGACTCTGCTGATGCAGCAGCAGTGCCAGCCCCAGATGAAGTCTGTAGAAGATGAAAAGGGGCCAGTGTGTCTACGCAAGTCGCGTCCCACACCAGGGGCCTTCCCAGCTTCCACGGAACCAAAGTCATTCCATCACTTTTTAATTAAAATTCTGGCAATCGTAGGGTAGAAAACAGTAATTACCATTAATTAAGCTCTTGATATTTTACATTTTTACCAAATTACGAGATAATCAACCTACATTTATTAAGAAATTTACAAAAAAAAATTATTTTTAACACTGTACTCGCTTGAGTACAGCGGCTGCAAGTGGGTATGAGTTTAATACTTATTCCTTCTTCGTTGCTTGAATAACTATTGTTTTTTTAAGCTCTAAGTTTACACAGAGTGCTTTAGCTAATTTTATAACAAAATTCTGTTTAATATTGCTTAATGTCTTGTTTTTCCTCATTTTTTTGCGTCTTGATTAAAATCATAATGAGCGAGTGACTTCTCAGATTTTTTATATCTTCCATGTTATTGTCTTGGATCCAACAATTTTACATTCAGTTATTTTATACGCAGTAATAAGGAGTGCTAGTTAACATTGTATAAGTTTTTATTTGGGTATTCCAGCAAGTACGTTTACCCAGAGCTTAGAAGTTTAATAACAGTAAATATGATATTTTATACGAAATATAAGTTGGGTATGTTGAAATAACAAAATCAGTAGGTACCTGCATATTTTTGCGTTTCTATGATTCGTTTAATTTATTTATATTAAAAAACTGAAACTACTTATATTAAGTGTTGTTATTACTACCTATGTTAAATAAAACAATAGAAAAACAAAAACTATAAAAAGGGTCCTTGTGGTAAGGTGCCCAGGATGCTGGCAACATTACCGCGCTGAAAAGCGAAAAAAAAACAAACACTTTAGTATTTGTTTTTTTTTATAAATTTTTTTTTTAAATAAATTTAAATAAAACAATCGAGTACTGTAGTACTCTATCGTTTTATTTAAATTGCAATACTTAGTAGAAAAGTAATAAGACCTAGCTTTCAACACTTCTGTAAAACAATGATAGCGTTTAAAGTAATGAGAAAACGTCAATTCATTATTCATAGCATTGGAATTGAAATTTGTTAGAATTTGATCGGAAACGCATTGCATGGAAGCGTTAGACGGTGAGCCTGCTCTGGTCTCTCTTAAACCCCCATTTTTTGGTCTAAGTCGGTAATTGACTGATTTTCAAACACATTTTATCGGCAGATCGGCATGTTAGCTCGTCATCCAATCACAATACTTGGATAGGAGATGTATTGTCAAAGATATAATCTGTGTCGGAAAACAAGTCATTAAGCAAGTTTGAATGCATCGTTGAATCCTTTAGCAGTTATTTTTTACCGTCGTTAATATTTCCACGGAATTAAAACCGCAAAACAATACCTGTTTGAATGTTTATAACAGATAATCGATAAGCTTGATCGTGATCATCTGACGCAATATCGTCAGTATTGTGACGTCAATGACGCTCAGCGGATAATCGATAAAAGGGAAAAATACAACCCACGGCACTTTTATTCACAAGGTTACTATAGGTAGAGTTTAGCGATGGGCGATTATTACTAAATTAATCGAATTATTCGAATGGTCTCTGTAATCCAATGTATTCGATAAGCAACCGCAGTCGTTCGATTATTATTCGATTATGCGGCGAGCAATACCGAAACGCGCGGTGTGCAGGCCGTACTACTAACGAATGAATCGTCATTCGTCGCGTCGATTAATCATTCGGTCGCTACCTGTTCTGTGCGCACAGTCGCGGCAAAAATGCGGCAATTGGATCGAATGCATCGAAGGGCCCAGTATAGTATAGTTTTTCGAATTACTAAATCGACATTCGATAGTTCGAATGGTCGATAATCGATTCATTCGATTTTTTTTTTCGAACAATCTCCCATCGCTTGTTTACTTAATAATGTCAAATACCTTAGTAGGATAAGGTTACGAGTTTCAGACCTATGATAATGGTTTCCTATTCATGGATATTTTTCAATAGAATGTTTTTACAGTGACACTGCATTTTTGACCAATAACATGGTATGTTGGCAACCGTTGTTGTTTTTATTTATTTAGGGGAAGTGCAGTTTGAACAGCTGTGAGAGTTGACCCATTGAAACTCGAACAATTGAAGTTAAAATGTTGTGGTAATATTAAGTCAACATCGATCATTAGTAGCATAGAAAAGGCAATTTGCAAACACGCAGCCAATTTGTGCTAACCAATGACAAATGAAGCGGAGGACCGTTAAAAAGTTGGCGCAGGCTTGGAAAGGCCTATGTCCAGCAGTGGACTGCAATAGGCTGATATGATGATGATGATGAATGACAAACGTTACCACTAAAGAATTGAATTTGGTAGGATGGGTTAAGTCTTTTTGCATATGTTCAAGTCTCCCGAACGCCGTCTACACTTGTTCCAAGAAATGCTTTGACAAACACATTTCGAAAGTACCCCAAATGTTGTCAAAGTGAGACTTGAAACCGTCTCGCCGTCGCTGTCACTTTATGTCCTTGAGTAGGTATACCACGTTATGTCGTTGGGTATCGCCAATACGCACCTAACCAGACATCTCTCACTCAATGTACTTGCGCGCGTTAATAGCCTACTCTCGAGCGCACCGACGGCGGTGCGTAAATCAGTAGGCTGCCAACAACTGACGGGCGCGCGCGTACGCACTGTTAAATTATTTGTGTTACGGTCGATTCGTTTTTATGCAAACTAATTAAGTAATATGATTTATACATCTGGTATTTATTGTACAAATGCAACCAGAAGCATAATATGCCCTGAATTAGTCTCAGATTTAAATAAAATTCTGGACTTATCAGAGTCTCGAATGTTTGAACTTTTTAAAATCTTTTAATAAGTCATCATAATTTTACGGACGACTGAAAGTTTCTACAGATGCTTTTTATAACTATGTATGAATACATTTTTGAAAAAAAAATTGCACAGAAAAACATCTTAGATCTTGTTTTCCACATTAATACTTATTAAAACTGTTTGTACGAATCCGATTTGTTTTTCGGGACAACCGAAAATTTTGCACAGGTAGACATTTTATAAAACACTACATATCATTGTAAAACATTTTAAACCAAGCTACAAATAAAATAGGTCTTGTATCGAAAGAGGCAACCCTGAGTTTATTAGTTTTACTCCAAGGTCGCGTAGCTGCAGAGGAATAATAACGTAATGTTCGAAACTTATGGCACATTTTTGGGCGCAGCGGTCTGCGACAAAAATTGTAGGCTATTATAAGAGTAGGTATGGACGATTTTCCTTGGAGTGATTCATCTGTTACGCAGTAACTATTATATAACCTGTAACTTAACGTTGAAACTACGTTTCTCTGGCGTACGGCTAGAGAGTGTTCGTTTCACTTCATTCGTTCTTTTTCACTTCATTATGACTAGGATACCTACTTTCAAGACAAGAGTGAATAGGCAGTTACTAGATCTGTCCTCGGCCGCATCGTAGCTTACCATCAGGCTTCAGGCAAACTCTTCAGGTGAGATTGTAGCCAAATGTTTTTCTATTAATAATGAAAAAAAAAAGCAATATTTTGCTACAGATGGTTAACCTTATTATTTATTTAGATTACCACTTATTTAGTAAGAGTACAGTCTTGTTTATTACAAACACAAGAAGTAAGGAGTGCATAATATAATATAGTATTACCTTATTAGCAAACCTCCCTAATAACAGTGTATTCCTAAATCTCATGCGGGCCCGTCCTTGGCGACTGACACGCTGTGACCTGTAATGACAGTGTGAAGTCGCCTAATACCACAGTGTGTGGTGGCCCTATAATGACAGTCCGTCTGGGTAGCGAACCGTGAAGACTCACGTGCATCACGTACGTCTAGGTTATTTCAAGAAAAGAAAATGAGAGACTTCACAAATATACAATCAGTCTGAAGACATGTCGCGCCGTCTACAGGACCTTCTAAGAAACCAAGAATGTTTCATGGCATTGGACAAAGTATACTTTACTGTCAAATTCATCTGGATCCACTGCAAATTAAAAGATTTTGAAGATGCTTAATTTTACTAAAGTAAATCTCTCTATCAATTTGCACATTGCCAGGCTGTATGGTGAAAAACTTTGCCTGTTCCAAAACGAAAAAAAAAATGGGGAATATAGTCGGGGTTTTTGTCTCAACCGAAAGACGACAACAGCTTAGATGAAATTGAAAAGGGAAGCTGCAGACTACAGTAGGTAGATCTACCTACTGTAGTCTGCAGCTTTATGCTCATAATAGCATCGATCAAAAAATAGTCTATATATAGCTAATCTAATACTCAACAACTCCGCGTTGCTAAGCAACCGTCTCCCACTGATAATTTTATCCAGCTACGATGATAGCGAGCTACTTACATCAAAACAAACAGTGACTGACTGCAAAATTGTGTGTCAGGACATTTTTAACTGAATTGGATCATTTACGGGGCGCATTAGTATCAGCACACATTTAGATTCTTAATCTAGAATCCAATTCAAAGCATTATAATGCATTTTCAGTTTCGGCTGCACATGTTCGAGTAGGTACATAAATTCAAATTCAAATGCGTTTATTGCCATATTTATACACATCTCTAGGAAAAAAACATTTTTTTTAGTTTCGTTTCAAATGTGCATGTAGGTATCATGGTCAGAAGTTATCTCAAAAATGTAGGTAAACATTGTCTAGATTTTGGAGCTAAATAATTACAGTTGATATTATTTGAAGTTATGCTGCGGGTAGACGAATGTTTTTGTGAAGGTATTTATACAGATAGACTAAGAAACTGGTTAAATAATGTTGATACTACAATACAACACACTACAATCAATACAATTATTACATCCAAAGATACAGGGTGAACTTTTACATCATACGACATGGTACGACTTTATTCTTCACAGTCGTAAACCTCATGACTGAGGGTCGTGATTATTATGTGGATTGTAACACACACGACTTTCTTGGCAAATTTTAATCGAGTGGTTTGCCATTGCCTTTTCCACTTCACACACTTGTCAACTAGTGTGCAACGAAGTCGCGGGAATTTTTTTAAAACATCAGTCATTACTTCATTATTAGCCATTACAAACGACGGCGTCATAGCTCACGAAAATATAGGTACTAAAATTTATGTCAATGTTGTGAATTGTAAGCCAGGCTATTTAATAATGCATTTGTCGTGTATTCAAGTTAGGTAAGTACCATAAAAAAGTACTAATGTGAAACATTTTACGAGTTATCGGCCTTTTTGTATAATGTGGGGCATCTTCTTCATATGATGTTATTTAGGTCAACGACATTATCTACAAATACGCTTAGTTGAACCTATTTACCTATGTGCATATGCGCACTGTCATGTTATTTTTATTATAGCACTTTATGTCGGCGGAACTGTGCTATGCGCGTTAGCTGATGTGAAGCAAGTTTAAAAATATATAATTCTATCTCTACTTATTTGTTTTAAGTACTTAACTGCCATATTCAGAGACGTCAATTAAAGTAAATCCTTTATTAAGTTTCATGCCGTCCTTTTCTATTTCATTGACAAAGAAATTGACAGATATATTAAATTCTCTGAGTGCGGCAATTAGTATATTTAACCTAATTGAGATATGTAATACCTAGCTTATTTAACTCTTCCAATGTAAACTGTTTGTCGTAACTTGCCTATCACTTTGTAAACAAGTAAACATAATAAAAAAAAAACACCCGACTGAAAAAAAAATATAATTTTTGAA
Organism: Pyrausta nigrata; assembly: GCA_949316185.1. Classification (NCBI taxonomy): domain Eukaryota; kingdom Metazoa; phylum Arthropoda; class Insecta; order Lepidoptera; family Crambidae; genus Pyrausta; species Pyrausta nigrata. The sequence continues at coordinate 1,094,932 of OX438955.1, read as the reverse complement.
ATGGACTTTTTACTGGCTTTTATTTGATACCCATATTGCTATGGTAAGGATAAAATCAATTCCCCTCCCCCCTTTATTTTTATTTGCGGGCGCCATTTCTTAAATGTATATAGCCTATGTCATTCTCACAATGTTGACATATTCAACGACACCTCATATGTCAAAAACTGTCTAGCCGTTTGGGCTGTAGGGCGTGCCAAACAAATACATAGTCTCGAAAAAATTATTAAAAAAAAAACCGACTTCAAAACTGACTACAGTGCTAATTAAAACTTAAAATTTTATAAACAAATTTAAACTAAAAAGTACAAAAATGAATATATATGCAGCCCTCAATGATAGCTACATATTTGTGCCTTTTGGCGTAGAGACCATGGGCTCTTGGGGTCCCTGTGCCCTTAGTTTTTACAAAGATCTCTGCAAAAGGCTAACTGATTCTACTGGTGATCAAAAGGCTGGCAGCTACCTTGGGCAAAGAATCAGTATTGCTATCCAGAGGGGCAATGCTGCCAGCCTATTGGGCACCATTCCTTGCGGCACTGCTGGGGCTGATGCTTTTTATATTTTGTAAATATATATATTTATTTACATTACTTTTAGTTAAGTTTTAGTACAAAATAAAATTTAAATTACCTAACTGTTCTACGAAATTATACAAGAAACCTATTTCCAATTTATTATCTGTAATTTTTTGGAGTCGGTGCCAACCAAGCTAGATATTCTATCTACACTAAGCAGCCAAGAGATAGTTTGATCCTGTCCTTAGTTGCAAAAAAACATTAGAATTAGAATTACTGGCACCGACTCCAAAAAATAACAGATAATAAATTGGAAATAGGTTTCTTGTATAATTCCGTAGAACAGTTAGGTAATTTAAATATTATTTTGTACTTTTTAGTTTAAATTTGTTTATAAAATTTTAAGTTTTAATGAGCACTGTAGTCAGTTTTGAAGTCGGTTTTTTTTTAAATAATTTTATTTTTCTATTTTTAGTTGAAAGGGGTGGGGAGGAGGGGGGGGGGGGAGGGAAAGAGGAGGGAGCTGCGCCTTTGACTTTGTTTTGTTAGCATCCTATACAGTACCTGACAAAACATCTGGTGTTTTAATTACTAAACTCCTAATTTTTAAGGAGTTTCACCATCAGCTCAGCTCCACATAATGACTATCAGACGTAACAACATGTCAACATTAAGATATTAGTACGAAAACACTATACGTGCCTTCAAAATTTGAGGGTTTCCCTCGATTACACCAAGATTCCATCATCAGATCTCGACCGGGTCAAAATGGGACCAACTAGAAGGTATAGCCTCTAGGTAAACATATTTTTTTTTCAAATCGGTCCGCAACTGACTGAAATATGCGGTAACATAGCCACAAAAAATAAATAAAAAAAAAACATACAGTCGAATTGATAACCTCCTCCTTTTTTGAAGTCGGTTAAAAACATAACCCTCCTTCCGCAGTCGGGTAAAGAGAAGTAGCAAAACTTTTAATGAAGGACGCTTCCTTCTTCAATAGTAATCTTACTGAATGATGCAATATTAGTTGTATTAGGTACATCTGCAGTGTAGTATCTTAGTACTTTACCTACATTTAGTATCTCAGTTTGATCTCAGTAACCACATAGGTACTTGGTGTGTATCAGTAGGTAAGTCGTGAGGAAGAGGATGTATTCTTGGTTCAACGTTCCTATGTCCTTCACTCTGAATTGCACGAACCTTTATGGAAACAACCTCTCTCGTAGGAAAGATTCCATTCAAATGTAGAGTCCGTGATATTCTTCGGATTACCAAAAAAGGTGATGCTCCAATTTGTTGAAGGTTCTACCGCGTCTTTTGTTCATTTTGCAATTGATGTTTCTGAAATTGGTAGTTCGTAATAGTAATACATAAGTACCTATTACTCATGGCTTTATTATTCATATTATTTTTTTCAATATTAAAATCTAAATATGATCTCTAGGTACGAGTGCCTATCTGTTCTTTTCTATTATTTTTTTGTTAAGCTTTAATACATTAAATAAGTAACGATACATTAATTATACTACTTAGTCTAATATTTCCTATTTTTGTAAAACAACAACACACAAGCTTAGTTTTTAATTATTCTCATATGTTTTTCGTATGTAAGTAATTTGAAATTAATTAATGTGTAATTTTAAATTTGTGAGACGAATATTGCCAGTTTTGTTGTGTGTGTGTGTGTGTGTGTGTATCACATATTACTCCAAGGGCTTATTATTAATTTGAATTGCGTTTGTTATAGATTTTACCAAAACTCCACTAGGTATAACAGTAAAGATGGAAGCATCAAAAGTATGGAAATATTTAAAAAAAAAAGGAATGTGCAAATGCACAATGCCTTAAGTGCCCAAAAACTATTGTATGCAAAGGTTCAAATACTAGCGGGTTAGTGAGACATTTAGCACATGTGCACAAAACTAATATTACTAAATGCGGGACCCAAGAAGAATCCGAATCTGAAGCATCTACAAGTTCAGGTGTAAGTGCGCCGAAAAAAGTAGGCCTGGGTATGAAAGTATGCAGCAACAGAAACTAAACTTCAAAACTCCACCGATACAATCATTGGGTGAAATATTGGCGAGGCTGGCTGCAAAAGACGGCTTCACCATAAATGGAATCACATCTATACTATAATAAAACTGTAAAACCGATGCGTCTGTACATTGAGTATTTTTACCAAATACTAATTGAGGGTGATGTTAAAATAGTAACAGAATAGTAATCTGCAATTTTTAATTTTTTTGTCTGTTTATCCGTTTGTCTGTTTGTCTGTTTGTACACGCTAATCTCCAGAACTACTGAACGGATTTGAATGAAACTTTTTTTATTGTGTAGCTAATAAGTCTGGGCAAATACAAGGCTATAACTTATTTTGAAGATCGGAGTACCTGACGTGGAACCTTAGCAGGACACTTAAACTAAGGGAGATATGAAAGCAGCGCCTTAAGAAAAGTTAATCAACGTGATGAGCATTTTCTATTGACGCACACAAATTGAAAGTCTGGAGCAACTGATGTGGAACCCTAACAGCTCAGCTCAACTATAAGAGATATGAATAGAGTGCCTTAGGGAACATTGTTCAGCGTGATGAGCACTTTCTATTGACGTACACAAATTGAAGATCTGGAGCAACTGATATAGAACCCTAGCAGTTCGGCTCAACTATAAGAGATATAAATAGAGCGCCTTAAGGAATATTGTTCAGCGTGATGAGCATTTTTTATTGACGCACACAAATTGAAGGTCTGGACCAACTGATCTAGAACCCTAGCAGCTCAGCTCAACTATAAGAGATATGATTAGAGCGTTTAAGGGAACATTGTTCAGCGCGATGAGCATTTTCTATTTACCTACACAAATTGAAGGTCTTGAGCAACTGATATATAACCCTAGCAGCTCAGCTCAACTATAAGAGATATGAATAGAGCGCCATTGGGAACATTGTTCAGCGTGATGAGCATTTTCTATTGACTTACACAAATTGAAGGTCTGGAGAAATTAATATGCTAAATTACTTCAGACTGATTTTTAAACTCGAAAGGTAATCCTACTGTCTCCAAGTTACGATCTGGCGACGGAAACCTGGAGAAATCGAGAAAATCCTTCAGATTTTATAGGCATGTATAGCATGTATTTGCTGTAGCAAATTAGCATTAATTTAGGTATTTAAGCGTTTACATTTCGGAGTCATAATTTGATGGTGCTGACCTTAACGCTAAGTAGTTTGTGGATATTTTCACCACAGACCGTTTGTCGAAATTTTGTTAAATTATTTTATTATTAATGAAAGATCTAAGTGAATTGGCCCTATTTTTTATACTACTTATCACTAACTAACGGAAATTGAACTACAAGTGTAAGAATAGTCTTACTTACTTTACGTTATAAGAGAAAGGGTAGGGAGGCCTTTGCCCTGCAGTGGGATACGAGAGAATTCTAATTATAATAATAACTTTACGATAGTAGTGACTTACAAACCGACCTTTGAGTAGGCTAGGGACACAATAAATAAATGATAAATCGCATTTATCTATTGTGGTATGGTTTAAGTCTGACTTTTTTCTGAACACTTATACTATAGTTACCTATATTTTTACAAACGAATAAAACTGCCTTCAATAAAGTAAACTAAAAAGTTTTAAACAATCCTTTACACTTTTACTAAAAAAGATATACGACAAAATTTTGTTTTAGAGTCGGTGTCACTGCCATGCGAAATTTTTTTTACCAGAGGAGGATGGCGAAGTGATAGTAACCTTTAAAAAAATTGACCTTAATTTTTTATTCCTCTCTTCTCCTTACGACATGGTAGACTAAGAGATCATGATAGCTGGATGGCGACGGGAGTATAAAATATTTTGTATCATTAAGTCCACGCGTACGAAGTCGTGGGCAACAGTTAGTAATCAATATAAGTTAAGATAATAACGTTTTCTTTCTTGTTGATTTTTGTTTGGTTTAATAGAAGCTACTTTTGTTTATAAGTTCTAAATAACCAGCCAAAAATGGTACTGTCATTATAATTATGAGTTTGAATAATATTATATTGGAATTTTTTAAAAAAAGTTACTTATCTTATCTATAAGATTAATGTTTTTGAATATAATCAAAACGTTTTATAATTAATTTGATACTTTTATTTGAGAGAAAAACCACTGAATTTGTTGACGTTATTGAAACCAAATAATATGAGAAAACGTACGTAAATGTAAATTTTTCGACAACCCGAGAAACCCCGAGAAATTTGCTTCGAGAATTCTCGAGACCCGAGAAATTGAAAAGCTCGAGATATCATGAACCCTATTGCTGATACCCATATTGCTATGGTAAGGATAAAATCAATTCCCCTCCCCCCTTTATTTTTATTTGCGGGCGCCATTTTTTAAATGTATATAGCCTATGTCATTCTCACAATGTTGACATATTCAACGACACCTCATATGTCAAAAACTGTCTAGCCGTTTGGGCTGTAGGGCGTGCCAAACAATTATACATGCATACTTACATACATAAATACTCTCGAAAAACATAACCCTCCTTCCGCAGTAGGGTAAAAAGTGGACATACATAAGTACATACATACACTCGAAAAACATTATCCTTCTGTCACAGTCGGGTAAAAAGGACTGGGAAGCAGTATGCCCAAAATCATGGAAAGTGGAAAGAGGTAATATATGTCCCAATATTTTATCCTCTAGGTATACCGCCTTTTTAATTGCATCGTCATATTTTTTACCCTACTCAAATCTAAGACCTTTCAAGTTATTATCTTTATTATCACAGGTGATGGTTGCTGGCAGTCCTCGGTTGATTTCATTGGTCGACTGGGGGTCACTGCCTCCAATCATATTTGATGGAGTCCATATACCCTACAGCAACACTGTGAAAAATCTTGGTGTATTTTTGGATAGCTCCGTAACCTGGGACAAGCAGATAAGCGAGGTAAGCAGAAAAATGTTTGCATCAGCTAGTTCTCTCAACCGACTGCGTAACTTTCTACCGATACCCACCAAAGTTGCTCTTGTGCAGGCCTTATTGCTACCTATTCTTGACTACGCTGATTGTAGCTATCCTGACCTCAGTGAAATGTTCCTTGATAAACTTGAACGCCTTCAAAATTTTTGTATCCGCATTATCTTCGGTCTGCGTAAGTATGACCATATTTCTGAATACCGTACCCAGCTTGGTTGGCTTCCTATTCGTTCGCGTCGGAATCTTCACATTCTCTCCTTATTGTACACCGTGTTATTTCATCCACGATCTCCTCCGTATCTCAAGGAACGTTTCCACTTTCTGCAAACCGCCAATGGTCAGTACAACATGCGTTCTTGCCGTAGACTACACCTTTCCTTTCCTCGCCACTCCTCTCAGTACTACTCACAGTCTTTTACAATCCAATCCATTCGACTGTGGAACTCCCTTCCTGTCCATATCCGGCAATCCCAGTCCCTTCCCGTGTTTAAGGCTAGAGTGAAGGCACATTTTCTTTCACTTTGACGCTTTTAACCTGTCTGTTTACATTGTTATCACTTTTACAGTTGTTATCTATTTATTTTATATTTATGTATTTATCTTTATATTTAATATAAGTATGTTTATATAGGTATATATAATTTTTGTATGTATTATTTTTATATATTAATTAGCTTCTTGTATTAAAATTTAATTTAATTATTTTTAACTTTAGCTTGCACCGTAACCCCCCCTTCTGTTATCACTAGTGTTCTCCTTTACCCAAATGTTGTCTGGAAGAGATCGCTCCCAGCGATAAGACCGCCTAATTGTACCTACCAATATGGTTTTTTATATATAATATGTTTGTAAAGTGTTTTTCTGGTTGCAATAAAGAGTATCTATCTATCTATCTATCTTGCCACATTCTCCTTTTAATCAAATTTCACATAAAAGACCGTGTCATCCGGTGGGATCGGTCGATCAATTTTTGTGTGCGTTTAATTACATTTTGTAAAAACTTGCAAACAGATTGCTTAAATCATAAAAGTATTAGGTACACATGGTACATACATGCTAAGACACAAATATAAACAAAAAAGTACCGCAAGTAAGTGTTATAGGGCTCATTCACACAGGATCCGTTATTGACGATTCGTCATAATACAGGATACGTCATGACGGATGGACGTTCACATTGAATACGGAATCGTGTTTTTTCACAATTCGTCAAAATATCCTAATTGAATTTGGTCAGAAATCCGTGTATTTCGACGAACGTATTTTTAAAAACACTACATTATATATTATAAATTTTTACTTTTTTGTTATTCTGTATATATTTCATTTAGTTTGTTGTTAGTTTTTGTATTATGTAGATATTATTATTTAATAGAGCTAATTTTAGAAATAAATAGCCTAACAGTAAAAAAAAACACTATAAGTATACTAGATTTAAGACGTATTAATTTTCACGACACGTGAACGAAATAAAAAGACGAATCGTAAAAAATCACGAATCGTCCTCGGGTGAAAGAGCTCTTACAGTTTCTCAAATTGCAGGACGCGTCTAGCCCTAGGGAAGCATACATCTGACTGCATAGCATAATAAGCTAATCACTGTGTGTGTGCTGCACGAGTTGCATGCAATTTGAGAAGCAACTATAACAAGAACTAGCTGGACTTAAACGGAAACATTGAACTTCCCTGTCTTCTTGAAGCATTAAATAATTAAATAGTTAGCTACGCATAATTTGAGCTCAACGAGCGAAGGAGCTCATAATGTGAATTAAAAGTGATCGTGTATCTTGACGGGTTTTGGAGTTCGGTCGAGCCACAGATTATGCAAAGCGTCATCTAATTATATCTACAAATATTTTTATAAAAAAATCAAATGGGCTTTCAACTCCGATCATAAGCCTTGCACTAGTGAGGATTAGCTAATTCGGTCTGCCGCAAGTGGACCTGCCGGATTATCTGATCCAGACATGCGCAAGTAGGCTTTAAACTTAGATAATAGCCCTTGAACAATTCCGGATTAGCTAATCCGGACGTGCGCAAGTGGGCCTAGGGCCAGAGCCGGCTATAGAAGTCGTCAAACTACTTACGGATAACATTTCCAACAAACTTCAACTCTTAGATTTATATCATGACTAGTGTTGTGATTCCTCATTTGAGACTTTAAGGTTTAAGGTTTAAAGAACTTTATTCTCATAAGAAATACAGGTTTCACTTAAAATGAGATAAAATAAAAATTAAAAATTAACTAAAGATATTGGCCGCCAGCACCCGCTTCAATATGTAGCTTAAGCTTCTTTTTAAAGGAATTTAGAGTTTCACAACTCCTTATATCAGATGGCAGTTTGTTATAAAGCTTTGCTCCCTCAAACAAAATGGTCTTCCTCCCATAACCAGTCCTAGGCATCCCTAAATTTAGTTCTTTTTTATTCCGAAGACTACGAGTGTGTTTATTTTTTCTAGTTTTATGTTAGATTTTACGGCACTGTTGATAATTTTATATACTAAGAGGCAAGTACGAGTATTGTAATGGTGTATTTGACTAATGTTAAATTTTTTGGTTTTTTTATATAACTGTTCGGTCGGTGTATGAAATGGATAGCGATGTAGGACTTTGATAATTTTGTGTTGGCACCTATGTAATGAATTTAAATGAGTCGCTGCGGCTGAACCCCAGATTTCAATTAGGTACTCGAGGTGCGATTTCACTAGCGCGTTATAAATAATAGGTCTTACATTTTTTGGAATACAACTTGCAATCTTGCGGAGTGCTCCAAGAACGGATGTAAGCTTAGACTTAATGTGTTCAATGTGTGGTTGCCAAGTTAATTTATCATCAATATGTAAGCCTAAGTATTTTTCTAGATTCGATCTTTTTATCAAGTCATTGTTAATTTTTAGAGGGGCAAATTCAGGAATAAAATTATTTTTAGCAGCCAAAATCATGAATGATGTCTTTGAAGTATTAATTGTAAGCAAATTACCCAGGAACCATTCATTGAGCAAGTCCAAATCGTTCTGGGCATCGCTAATAATTTTGTGGATTGAATCGCCAAAATAAAACAGACATGTGTCGTCGGCGTATAATGAAAGCTGTCCAGTAAGTCCTATTATGTTGATATTATTTACGTAGATTAAGAATAATAATGGACCTAGTATGGACCCTTGAGGAATTTCAAATGAAACATTTTGGTAAGAACTCGTAAAGTTGTGAAATTTTACCACTTGACGTCTATTGCTCAGGTATGATTTAAATATATTTAAAGCTGTGCCATTGATACCTATGTCGTTTAGTTTTAATATGAGCTTTTGATGACTCACCGTATCAAAAGCCTTTCTCAGATCAATAAAAATACCCAAAGAGATATCCTTATTGTCTATATGAGTTTAATTTTAGTTATCAGGTCCACGGCAGCGGTAAGTGTGCTCGATTTTGCGCGGAATCCATATTGTTCGTTAATCAAAAATTGTTTTTCAGTTAGGTAATCATTAAGTCGATTATAAAGAAGCCTCTCAAATATTTTTGACATTACCGGCAACACAGATATCGGTCTATAATTATTTGGGTCATTTTTAGATCCAGATGGGACTTACTTTAGCAATCTTAAGTGAGTCGGGAAAATCTCCTAATCTAAAACATTCGTTTATCGATAAAACTAATTTATTGCTAATTAAATCTTTAAGACATTTTATTGCTTTAGTCGAAATACCATCTAATCCAGTACTCGTATTACTATCAAGGTTATTTATGATTTTATTTACTTCATCGATGCTGCAGGGTTTCAGTTCATCCAGAGTTATGACATGAGAGTAATTATTTCCGTACATTAAGATATCTTTTGTATCCGTGTGATATTTAAGTGGAATCTTACTAGCTAAGTCAGTGCCAATAGATGAGATAAAGTTATTTAGTGAATTACATACCTCATTACCGTCTGTTATTAGCCCGGAAGGAGACATTATGTTTGGGGGAACAGCGCTTTTTTTAATTTTATTTACTAAGAGGGTGTTGATGATTTCCCACATTTTCTTAGGTTGACTGTAGGTGTGTTGAAATAATTTATGGTAGTGATTCTCTTTGGATTCCTTAATCATCTTTTGCACTTTATCTCGCTCTTCTGTAAACAATTTCATGACATTTTCATCTTTTGGGTTCAGTTTAGATTGTTTCCATAGTAGATTCCGTTTATTTATTGAGTTAATTATAATTTTATTTATCCAGTCCTTTTGCGGGGGGTTTAGTATTTTAGTCTTTACAATCTTACTGTTTTCGATTCCGTCTGATATGACTTTTTCCAGAGTACTGTAGTCGTCATTGACTTGCAGTAACTGTTCTGAGATACTTTAGTAGCATTTTTCGTAATCGAGGGCTGTATATTGTACGCTTAGTATTGATGTAGGTGATAACTTTCCGATTTCTAGGTATAGTTGCTTGTGATCTGACAGGGACGAGTCTATAATTGTTAGTCTGAAAGAGTGATTGTTAATGTTTGTGCTAACATGGTCTATTAATGTACTTGTGGTACTTGTTACTCTCGTGACGTATTCAGGATCAATCTTATTTAAAATGAAATATCCCGATTCTTTTACTTGATTAGTGTATTGCATGATGCATTTATCTTTTTTGAAAAGTTTTGGCGTATCCTTTTCATTTAGGAATATTTTAAGAGGGCGATCTTTACCGGGAATAAATTTGCCCAATCGCATTGATTAAGCTGGCATTGGACAGTTCCCGATTAGAGACACAGCTAACTTCGTAAATTCTTGGATGTCATACGTTCTACGAATGCTATAGTTTTTATCATTTTTTTGCCCACAATAACAATATTTTTCTCACGCTCAGATCGTTCCTTGAGTTTAAGAATTAGGCTTTCCTGACAAAGAACTGATGATTTCGGTGTCGATATATCTGGGGAGTTAGTATTTATTAATAGTGTTATTTCTTTTTCAATGTTCTCGATCTTTTCTTGTTTGTTTCTATTCTCACATTTAATATCTTCTATGTCTGTATGTATTTGTCCTAATTGTTGTGTAAAGTTATCTGTCATTGATTTTATGGTTTTAATTTCATCTTTAAGGTGACCGATTTCATCCCTAATAACACTCAATCCTTCGTTTTGGGTTTTAGCAAAGTCTCTAAGGAACGACATTATTTCTGTACGGAAACTTTCAAAATCAGATTTATATACTTCTTGCTCACTTCGATCCTTCCGCTTTCTAGTGTTTATGTTATAGGAGGGGTCGTACTCGCATGCACTATCTGTTAAGTTTGGTACAGACCCGCCGTGAGGCGGCGTTCTCTGCAAGCTCATTTTGTAGGTAACGATGTTGTAGTAGTCACCTGTGCAATCGTATCCGCTCGGCGTTGTTCGGCTAGCACGCGCGTTGCAGCGGTAACCGCGCCACAGCACGATTCCTGTTATCTTGTGTAAGGTAGGTCAGGGCTGCGTTAGGTAGTCCGCTTCCATGTAGGATATTTTCGTTAATATCTTTTAAAATGAATTAATATTAGCATTATTTGTGTGTTGCTTTAATTAACATTTTTGTAATTTAAGTTTTACCTAACCCAGTATCAGTATTTGTCATTAATTTTAAAGCAATTCTTTATAACGTAAATTGTTATTTTAATCTTTAATTGTGTAACACAGTAACGGTATCGTTATTTTTGTAATGGAAACTCAGAAAGCTACCGCACCCTATCGCATTTTTAACTTGTAGAGCGGGCTGGAAGTGCGATGGAAGGGCATTCTACTGAGAATCATCGTCGTGAAAGGTTGCAATATAAAATAAGGATCCGTAGGTTTATGCAGGTCAATAGATTAATTTAGTCGTTATTGTAAGCGTCAGTATCAAATTGTATTGAGTATCTGAAGAATGCATTGTTCTACCCCTGAAGTATGGATTTTCGTTACACTAGCAACCTGCCCCTGCTCCGCACGGGTGCAACATGCATGTATTACCCAATCCTTCCTATCTATTGCTGATAACTACAAAACCGGTGCATAGTACAAAAGATTAAGCGTACAGACCGGAACCACTTAATGTACTATGTAATGTAGTACATAAGAACTATGTATAGAAGCTGAGTTTAAGCACAGTTTACAAATGTGTATTCTGTTGGAAATCAGTATACTTAAGTTATTCGTTTCAAATTGGTATCGATTTCTTGATCAACAGGTAGGTTAAACCTCCATTTACAAAGCTTGCATTTGTAATAGCTACATAATATTATGTAAATCTGTCGATTTTAGCACTAGTGCATCAAGGTGAGCATGCCTAGATCTAAACAGATCACACACACAATTTTAAGTTTCCTTACTTAGTAACTTGATTTGACTTAGTATTAGGCCACAACTTTAGAGGGTCAATGCGCGATACGTACATACAATTACTTTATTACGTATTAGTTACGGTCACATACCTAAGTATCATCTATGTACCTACCTAATTGGAAAGAACACAAAAAATAATTGAACTGATTTAATATGTCCTAAAAGAATTTACGGATTTGACAAGGCGTTCTGTCCACCTTTGAGGTTGTTTGGTAGTTAATGCTTAGCTTTACAATTATGCTTAAAAAGTTTGTTTTTTTGACATGATGTTTACAATTGACAGCTGTTTGTGTCCCTAATAAAGATAAATAAAGCAGTAGGTAATTAGGTAGTTAAATAAATACAAGACACTTGTTTCTTCCTTCGTTCCAAACACTTTAGTGCTTAATCTAGCAGTAAAGAACAAATGTTATAATTCTTGTTGTTTCATATAATGTGAAGGCCTCAGTAAGAGAAAGGATTCAGTAATTATGTATTTAAACGTCGAAAGTTTGCTCTTCCTAGCTCGCTTCAAGGTTGACGAGTTGACGGGGGCCAACTCGCTATCACGCTCGCTCAATCAACTCCGAGAGACCACGGACTAACACTCAAACTTATTTTTACCCGTCTACGCCAAAAAGCAAAAAGGAGACTTATGTTTTTTCTTATATTTATTGAGGGCGGACGAACATAAGTTCACCACCTTTTGGCGGACTGTTCCGCTAGTAAGACTAAACTTATGCCTAAACGTATAACGAATTCATATCTATCGTATAACGAATATAAGAAAGAGCCATTTTTCATGTTATTTTTTTTTTCAAATTGTATTGTTTACTTTTATGGTATTACTCGTAGCTGTTGCCCGCGACTTCGCTCGCGTAAACTACTATTTCTGTATCCTACAGGAACCGTATTTTTTTTCGGGATAAAAAGTAGCCTATATGTTATTCCAGACTATAATCCATCTCTGTGCCAAATTTCATCAATATCCGTTCAGTAGTTTTTGCGTGAAGAATTAACAAACATACACACTCACACACTCACAAACTTTCGCATTTATAATATTAGTGGGATTGGTGTGCATCTAAGACTTATCTTTCTTTCTATTTTATCGCTGTTTGACGTTTCTAAAACATTGTCAGTCGCTTTTCGTTTCTTCAGCAGCATCGACGGGCTCGGCCAAAGCAAGACAGCAGAGTAGGGGTTTTGCCTCTGCATTAATGCGGACCTTATTAATGAATTAGATATTTTGATATAATGGACACAGTTTAAAACTTCGGAACAAATAAAAGAATTTTGCAGTAGTTCCACAAATTAACCGATTATTATATGAACCAAAAAAAGTGTGCGAGTCGGACTCGCGCGCGAAGGGTTCCGTACCGTTAACTTAAAACATTAGACAGTATAGGCAAAAAGTATATATTTTTATTTTATTTATAATTTCAAAAGTATTTATCACAGGATACCCGAAACAATTTTAAATAAGAGTTTCCGCGCCTGTTTCTTTACGTAAGTGATTTGAAGTTTATAGGTCCAAGACTAGAAATTACTGGGGGGACGGGGGGGGGGGTATGGAAACCCTACCTTATTTTCATAGTCCTTTTTAACGATACCCCACACTTTTTTGTATTTTTAAAAATAATATCTATATGTGAAGTATCCTTGAACAAAGTAATATGCAAATCAGTCCATAAACGTAGAAGATATTCTGCTGTGACAGACTAGGACGGACGGACTGAACGATCTTATAAGGGTTCTTTGTCGGACTACGGAACCCTAAAAAGACATGAGAACTGTTTTCGTTTAACTCTCCGTTTATATTTTCATCGAAGAACGCATCAAGTACTTTACGAGATGCAAGGTTAGTTCGATTGTTTCAAAATTAAACGAATAAAATAACGTTGATGGTTTACGAATACAAACAAAACAATTATTTCTGCGAACAGAGGCGTTGTTCTTTTTAATGTTACCTGTCCACTGAGTGCACTAAAAAATATGGTTATTTTTAGCTTCTAAGCAGAAACCCATTTCGTCATATCAACGCTGAGATTACAGCGTCTGGGGTTTTTATTTGGTTTGACGTCACCGAGTGCTATTAAATTTAAGAATGACGAAGGTTGAAACAAGATTTAATTGAGTGTTGGCTGGACATTAACTTGAGTTATAATAACTGCGGCTCATGAAGTCTCTAATACTGGGGTTGTAGTGGATATACCCGATAAATAAAATAAGTATACTGAAGGATTTTAAAGGAGAACTGGGCGCGATACCTGAGCGGAGAAAACTTCACTTCTCATCCGAGATCCGTGAGTTCGATCCCCGCCTGTACCACTGAGAAGTATAAAAAACGTAAGTACAGTCTTTTTTAAAGATATCGCTGCCTAACGGTGAAGGAAAACATCATGAGGAAACCTGCAAACTATTTGGCTAGGGTGTGAAATGGAGAAGACAATGGCAAACCACTCCATTAAAATTTGCCAAGAAAGTCGTTGTGTGTGTTTCATTCCACATAATGATCACGACCCTCAGTCATGGAGTGTCTGAGTTTTTGTATAGGTAAGTAGTACATATTAAGTACTAGTGGTTCCCCGCGACTTCGCCCGCAAGAGTTGGATTTTCCATATACTTAATAACTTTCATCCCCCATTTCACCCCCTTAATGTTTTATATCACGACAAAATGTAGCCTATGTCCTTTCTAGGGTCTCTAACTGTCTCCATACCAAATTTCATCTCAATCAGTTCAGTGGTTTAAGCGTCAAGAGCTAACAGACAGTCAGAAGAAAGTGTGTCTACTTTATAATATTAGTAGGTATGGATATGTGCATGGATATGGATATGTGTACAAGCTTAGGCCACAGATAATAATGCAAAAAGTATACTTAAATGATTCAATGAACTATGTCGGGGACATCGATTTAAGATAGTATCAAATATGAATTAATAATTCATATCTGTTAGCAAATAACGCAGATGCGCAGGTTAGCTTTTAATTATGACCACGCCACGGCAGTCATGCGATCCTTCAAATCATCATCAAATTAGATGAGCAGACATGCAATGGACTTAATATAAAATATAAGGTCTAAATATTTCAACTGTACTTTTAGGGCATGATTGCTCTAATACATTTACTATGGCACCCACATCGAAATCTCAAAAACTTAAGTGTTCAACATCGAAATACTTACGGTGTTATTACAAAAAAAAATAGACCAGGTTTTAAATGGGTCTAAATATTAGCCGACAACAGAGGAATGAATGAAACATTTGTGACATAACCTAATAGAAAAGCGCTTTTCGAATTGGCTAGCTAATGGTTTAGTCCTGTCTTAAACCCGGTACTAAGTTTTTGGAATAACGGGGTTATAGTTTACCCACAAAACCTCCATAGTAGTGATCAGCTGATAAGTTTAAACTTGGTAGGTAGATGTATCCTGTTAACCGCCTTACGATTCTCAAACAAAAAATAGTTATATTTAAGGGGGATATTCATGTAAGGGACATGAAACTAAAACAAAAAAATATTTTAGTCAAACCTATGCGTGCGGGATGGATAGGTCTTTTAAAACGACATCGAGGTTTTTAAAACCATTTTCTATTAAAGTCTAACGTTTGAGATATATACGCTTCCAAAGTGGTAAAATGGGCGTCCCCCCATTTAACTTTTGAATTAAGCAAGTGTAAATTTTGAAAAAAAAGTAGTTTTTGAGATATAGCACATTTTCAACAACCGCGAACATAACTTTGCTGTCAACAAAATATTGTGGTATTTTGGATAAGTGGAAGTAAGTGGATCCAAATTCAGTTAAAGTTGGCACAGAACCCTTAGTGCGCGAGTCCGACTCGCACTTGGCCGGTTTTTGTTACTGCATACGGCAACTATGCTACATAGCTACACGCCACACGCGTCCAATAGGTTGTTTAAAGTACCTTAATATAGCGATGGACGATTATTACTAAATTAATCGAATTATTCGAATGGTCTCTGTAATCGAATGTGTTCGATAAGCAACCGCAGTCATTCGATTATTCTTCGAATATGCGGCGAGCAATACCAGAGCGCGCGGGCCGTACTACTAACTAATAACGAATGAAGTCATTCGTCGCTTCGATTAATCATTCAGTCGCTGCCTGCCATGTGCGCACAGTCGCGGCGATTCGATCGAATGCATCGAAGTCGATTATTATTCGATTTTTTCTTCGAATTACTAAATCGGCATTCGATAGTTCGAATTATCGATTCATTCGATTAATTTTTTTCGAACAATCGCCCATCCCAACTTAATAATTAATGTGTCTAGTCTACTGCTAAGTCTAGATGTATTACTTATGTAGATAAGATTGTTCTCGAAAGTAATAACAGTATTTTTCAGACGAGTTTTTCCTTAAGATGTTCTTGAATGAGACTTCAGCATCATTATTATCCGTCCACATTTAACTGAAGAGGTAAAGTAATTAAAACAATTATGCAAAGGCACAGTGCGACCACGCTCGTGGGGAGTGGACCACGAGTTTTATTATGAAAACTTATTCATAGTAATCCGTTATTTTTTTTTTGACTGGTAGACAATGCTATAATAAAAAAAATATTTCGGAAAGGATTGCATGTAACGGGTTAGTAAATACAGGGACATAAATTAATTTTTTAATATGGGTACCAATTTAACCCGGGTATGACCTCTTTCTTTTTTTAGGGTTTTTTAATTTCCAATTACACCGAAACGTAGTCGGGTTTTTTTACTTTTTTAAATTACCGTTTTTTAATTTATTTTTTGCCAGCCAACAATTTAAATAACACTCATTTAGAGATATTTTTATTGATTTTAACATAAAAGCCTAAAAACGATTGGTAACATACAAGTAAAAAAACCTAATTGCTTCTTCCAGGTGCGAACTTTCCACCACGATACTTAACTCGTTGAAAGAATGTCCTTCATAAGATATTAAGTTGAGTTCATTAGAACTATTAGAAGTTACCGTGTATTATTGTAGTGTATGGTTAATTAATAACCAGTTTGTTTGTTGTGAAAACAATCATTGTAGCACGGTAACAGACCAAGGCCGGATGGACAGACTGACAATAATGCAAGTGCCACTAGTTCTATTTCCGGGTTCCCGTGACTAATTTTTGATGACAATTCATTCATTTTCGGTTTCGATTTTGATTTATCATACCTCCAACGCTCATAAATTTGTTTGGTTAATACAGACTAGCAGTCCGCGACTTCGCCCGCGCCAAAAGTCGCATTTTCCATACAAACTGTCATGCCCTATTTCACCCCCCGGATGATTTTATATCGCGACAAAGAGTAGCCCTTGTCCTTTCCAGGGTCTCAAAATATCTCTGTACCAAGTTTCATTCGAATCGATGCAGCAGTTTCGGATATAAACAAACAAACAATCAAAAATCTTTCTTCCTTATAATATTAGTGTCGATGTAGATTTTGTATGTATGTACGCATCAACATACCCAAATCTGTCAAAATATCTCGAATGATATGGAACTCTATGTGATCAACATAAGGTAGAAATATGGTTGCGGAAAGACAGGTCAGGGTAGGTTGATGGGGGGCTGTGTGTACGCACATGTCAGGGTAGTATTAGTATCGCGTATTTCGCCGTGAAAAAGTTTAGCGTAAAAAACCGGCCAAGTGCGAGTCGAACTCGCGCGCGAAGGGTTCCGTACCATTAACTTAAAACATTAGACAGTATAGGCAAAAAAGTATACATTTTTATTTTATTTATAATTTCAAAAGTATTCATCACAGGATACCCGAAACAATTTTAAATAAGAGTTTCCGCGGCTGTTTCTTTACGTGAGTGATTTGAAGTTTATAGGTCCAAGACTTTAGAAATTACAGGGGGATGGACACACCGTGTAAACGACTTTTGCGGGCTATATCTCGCAAATGGTAAAGCTGATAAAAAAGTGTTTTATGGAAACCCTATCTTATTTTTATAGTCCTTTTCAACGATACCCCACACAAGGGGGTGCACTCAAAAAAATAATTCACCCCCCTCTTTACATGTATGGGGAGGTACCCTACCCCCTAGGGGTAATTTAAATTTTTTGTATTTTTAAAAATGAGATCTATATGTAAAGTATCCTCGAACAAAGTTACATGCAAATCAGTCCATAAACGTAGAAGACATTCTGTTGTGACAGAATAGGACGGACGGAACGGACGGACTGAACGATCTTATAAGGGTTCCTTGTCGGACTACGGAACCCTAAAAAGAAGACTTATGCTGTGATATTAGTGTTATAGGAAAAATTGCTTGCAACACTCTCTGCAGTATCCAGGTAACAGTAATCCAATACACCTTACTGGCAAAAAAACAGTTTTTTCTCGTGTGGACGAGGAAGCTACTGACATTACACTTAATGTCGTGTAATTTAAGGTAATAAGCATAGTGCACGCTTTGTCCGAGTGACGGTTTTACATTTCGACGGCATAATAGGTAAGCGTAGGTAATGACTTTCGAACGCGAGTCGGCATTATTGTTTGTAATTATGCAGCCCGTTCGTTCGGTTTGGGTAGGTTTTTTTCCCAACCAGCTGCCAATGCTCTCAAAAGGTAACATTGCCATTCAACCTGACGTGGAACATGATCGTTGATTGTGGTTGACTAAATTAATATCGTTTAAATCTTTTTTATACACAAGTAAACAACAATTTGACGTCCGTCTTGGTGTAGTCATTCGCGCACCGGACTTTGCGGGTTCGAATCCCGCAAGGGGCAAATGTTTGTGTGATGAGCACGAGCATTTGTACCTAAGTCATGGATGTTTATATGTATTTAAGTATTTCTGTCCGTTATAGTCACCATAGCACAAGCTCATGCTTAGTTTGGGGGTAGGTAATTGGTGTGTTTGTTGAAACTATTTATATTATTATTTAATTTGTTGCAGATTTAGACAGATTTTTAGGGTTTACAGTTTCACAATGCCTGATTGTCTGTCTGCCCGTGGCTAAGCGTAGAGACCCGTACCATAATAAAAATAGATTCTCTTTATTTTTTTAGGGAATTCGTGTTAATAAGTGTTGTTATTGAAGCAGGTGGAAACAAGGGATGTCATGCTGGCTGGAAAGGACGATCCCAAGCCGGTGAAAGGCAAGGTACCTTCAGTATCTTAAACTAATGATTGTCTATATATAGATAGTATAATTAATATATATTATAAAGCTAAAATTTGTCACAAATATGTATATCATATATGCGTCAATCAATTTTATGCATTTTATTTTATGTATACTATTGTTGTATTGTAAATACCGTGAATGCCTCGTTGGTCTAGTGGTCAGCACGCTGGGTACTATCCACGAGGTCCCGGGTTCGAATCCCGGGTCGGGCCGAGAGTGTTTGGGTTTTTCTGTCTAGAAATTACTCAGACACAGCTCCGGAGTCAGGAAGTTGGTGGTGTTAACACCCCCGTGCCTCGGAAAGCACGTTAAGCCGTTGGTCCTGCGCCTGATCTCTCTACGGTCATGTCGGTCTGCCGTCTCACCGAATTATGAGAGTGAAGGAACAGAGAGTGCACCTGTGTATTGCGCACACACTTGTGCACTATAATATGTCCCGCGCAGTTGGCTAATCTCTGTTGAGATAGGCCGCCGTAGTCGAAATCGGCTAGGAGGACATCATCATCACCGTGAATATTAAACCTGTACCAACACCGTAAGTTTTTCTTGTAAATTGCTACAAAAACAATGCCAAAGAAAGTGACCGACATGCTGCGAGAATCTTCTAAATATAAAATAAGTAATAATACACACATAATGCTTGAAATCGTTGCTCAATCGACGCCATACTACCTACTTTACGTGAGATTTTCCCAATACCTCAACTGGGTTGATTAGGCAAAATGCAATGATGCATGTTTGTGCAATGCGTTAGGTATAATATAAATTACATTTTCATTAAATTTATTTATCCTCAACAGTGGCAGCTATGGTATTTAGATACCTATGTCTTTTGAAAAGTGAGGCATTATTGTCGAAGCTCTTACACAAAAACTTGTGTATGTTATTCTCACTCTTGTCGGTTTTTGTTAGGGTTTTTGTAGTTCGACAGGGAACCCTTATAAGATCGTTCAGTCCGTCCGTCCGTCCGTCCGTCCGTCCTAGTCTGTCACAGCAGAATATCTTCTACGTTTATGAACCGATTTGCATATAACTTGGTTCGAGGATAGAAAATAAGGGAGGGTTTCCATACAACACTTTTTTATCAGCTTTACCATTTGCGAGATATAGCTCGCCAAAGTCGTTTACACGGTGTCCCCCCTGTAATTTCTTGTCTTGAAGGTCCAAGACTAGAAATTACTAAATTATAAACTTCAAATCACTCACGTAAATAAAAATAAAGAAACAGGCGTGGAACCTCTTATTTAAAATTGTTTCGGGTATCCAGTGATGAATACTTTTGAAATTATAAATAAAATAAAAATATATACTTTTTTCCAAAAGAACAGTATAAACTTAAAAAGTTTTTTTTTTGCCTATACTGTCTAATGTTGTAAGTTAATGGTACGGAACCCTTCGTGCGCGAGTCGGACTCGCACTTGGCCGGTTTTTATCATTTATATTAACGTTAACAAATTTATATAAAAAATAAGACTTTTGACAGATTTATAAAATTGTATTATGAGATAACATTGATTCATTCATAATTAATAAGGTTTATTCATTATTGATAGTTAGGTACAGCGTGTTCGAGTAATACTTGACTCAATTGATGAAATACATATTAAAATACTCTACATATTGATAGCGTTATCGAGCCTAGCTCTAGAATTCTGAAGACTAGTCACGCTAAATAGTAGTACTAGGGAAGAATAATTGTTGAGTCGTGACTAAAAGTAGGTATCACTATCGTCTCTTAATTATAAACTCTACATACATACTTAAGTGCTTAAATATGTGTACACCATTACTTGTGTTATTTTCAGTTGATTTTGTTTTTAGTGGTCTTAGTTCGATTTATTCTTTTTTATCTGATTATATAATATGTGAAGATTTGTAATTAAATGTTGCGATATGCCCCATCGGTCGGTATCCCTGTGCATAGTGTCTAAATACTTATTGATTTATAAAAAAAAAAACTAGCAGGTCCCTGCGACTTCACCCGCGCCATTTCCATACAAACATTCATCCCCCATTTCACCCCCTGATGATTTTATATCGCAACATAAACCCTATGTCCTTTCCAGGGTCTCAAACTATCCCTGTACCAAATTTCATTTGAATCGGTCCTGTAGTTTCGGAGCCTATTCAATACAAACAATCAAATATTTACTCTTGATAATATTAGTGTAGATAAAATAAATAGTTCCGCACAAGATATAAAGACGCACAAATAATGTCTCATAGTAATTGTTTTGCAACTCAGAAATGGTGTCAATTTGACTCTACCTCCGGCCATTTCATCATCTAAAGTAGCAGTTGGCTCTTGCTTATCTTGCACATAGCTGCGCAGACGCAGGGTTATGAATTGCATTGAACTAAATGTACATAGGTAGGTACTTACAACGCATGATCTAGTTAGGTATTGCTTCGAAGATCCGTCCGTGACTTAAGTAAGGCGAAAACATGCTAGATGCCATGCAAATGTATGAGAAGCTTAGTCAGGAAGGAACGCACTGAAAAGGTTAATTTTTATGATAAAAAATCGATCGTGAGTTCTAAACCTATACTACCAGAAACATCATGACATCATTAAGATAATTATGGATCTCGAAACTCGATTAGGGGAATTTGGTTCGATAGAAAATCCTGTGGAAATTTGGTCTATCTTTGCCATACCAATTTGCATGTCTAATTATCTTTGCTGGTGCTTAAATTTCGGAACCGTCAATTAAAGTTAATCCTTCATTAAGTCTCATGCAGTCGTTTTCTATTACATTTAAAAAAGAACGTGA
The DNA here is from genome assembly GCA_949316185.1 of Pyrausta nigrata. Lineage (NCBI taxonomy): Eukaryota > Metazoa > Arthropoda > Insecta > Lepidoptera > Crambidae > Pyrausta > Pyrausta nigrata. Next base: position 1,073,206 of record OX438955.1, on the reverse strand, counting down.
CAGGATGAGATTTAATTATAGATTAAATTTAATTGACGTCTACTATGAGTTCGGCAGTAAACCTTCCAAAACATGTATTTTATTGAACAACATTTTATTATTATATGCATCAGTAGCAGTCAAAACATTAACCATTCAATCGAAATGAATACACGGCGTGTAGTAACACATATGCCAATTGTGTTAAATGTGTCACATACATAGTAAACATGACACTTACGGTAGCTCAAGTAAATATTTTTTCACACTACCTACTTACTCGGCAATGTTCAATTACACATCAAGTAAACCTGACTCAAAGTGAGTCATTGCATCCCTAGGGACGTAATGTTGTATGAAATTTCATTACGCCCCTAGGGAGGAAAAGTGATTTGAATTTCGAATAAGAGGCATGATCACACTAGCCCGTCCCGCACCAAAGTAAGCACGAATGGAATGAAAAAAAAATTGCGCACTTCTAAAAAAAGAAATAAATAAAATTTCGTAAAACTCTCAAGTGACGAAGTATAATAATTATAAATTACTGCCGAAATAATAATTTACTGCCAGAAAAGTCAAAGGATATACGAGGGTCAAACTGAAAGTTCTAAGAACTGGCCACTTATAAGCAATATAATAAAAAAAATATTCTAAAATTTGAAAATAGAACTCTTTGCCAATATTACTGAGTATATATTTCATTCATTTGTCATTTGTTTTACGACTTGGCGGCAAATTGAAAATTGTCTGTGTCACGTGAAAATGAATTTAACACGAGAAAATTTTCGTGCAATGATTTTTTATGACTTTCGATGTCATTTAAGTCAACAAGAAAGTTATGATAGACTACGATTGGCCTTTCACGATGAAGCCCCATCTCGTGCGACTGTTCACAACTGGTTTAATGAGTTTAAACGTGGTCGCACTAATCTCACTGATGATGTACGTGAGGGACGGCCTTCTACGGCGACGACTGAAAATAACATCTGTGTTGTGCGGCGTATGATAGAGACTGACAAAAGAGTGACCTATCAGCAGATTCGGACAAGCTTAGGCATCGGTATGAGTCAAGTGCACAAAATCCTCCACGAACATTTAGCGGTCAGGAAGCTTTGCGCCCGGTGGATACCTCATAATTTGACTAAGGCTCAAAAACTCCATCGTGTGGATTGGTGCCGTAAAATGATTGAAAGATTTAACGGAGGTGACTCAAATGCTGTGTTCGACATACTAACAGGTGACGAAAGCTGGATTTACTGTTATGATCCTGAAACCAAAAGACAATCTGCTCAGTGGGTGTTTCCTTTCGAGGAGTTGCCAACTAAAGTGAAGAGAGATCGAAGTGCGGGAAAAAAAATGGTGGCCTCGTTCTTTGGAAGGATAGGTCATTTCGCAACAATTGTGTTAGAGGATCAAAAAACAGTTTCTGCAGAATGGTACACTACCAATTGTTTGCCACTTGTCTTGGAAAAAGTTCGAGAGAAACGACCTTGCAGTAGGATCCTCCTTCACCACGACAACGCCTCGTCGCACACCGCCAAGCGAACGATCGACTATTTGGCGACATCAAACGTTGAATTACTGGGTCACCCGCCGTATAGCCCCGACCTCGCGCCTTGTGATTTTTATTTATTTCCAAAAATTAAAGAAAAACTTAAAGGAAAGCGGTTTATGAATGCTGAAGAAGCGGTGGCTGCGTATCGCGATGCCATTGAAGAGACCCCTAAGGACGAGTGGGCAAAGTGCTTTTCCCAGTGGTTCCATCGCATGCAGCGGTGTATTGACGTCAATGGACAATATTTTGAAAAGATATAATAAAATTAATAACTGGCTAATGTAATCAGTTTTTGATTTTCTAAGAACTTTCAGTTTGACCCTCGTATACTTATAGATAAAATAAGTTTTTTGTAGTACATTTTTTTATTGCCTCGTAGGAAGTGTGAAAAGCAGAGTATTCTCCTCGGGGATAAGATGTCTTCGTCTTGGGCGAGCTTTAATCCCTCGCTCCACTCAGGATTCTACTTTTAACTAACTATTCTACTGTTAACTCTCGAATCCTTCGTTACGCTCAAGATTCAAGATGACGCTCGTGACGTAAGACATCACTATATATTACAACAGTAACAGTATATGTTTAATTATATTTTTAAACTATATTTTTTTTAAGTTGTAGTTTTAGGTTAGTTTGGTGTATATTATTTAGTTTAATATTTCCGTTTGTGTTTATATTTAAATATTTAATTATCCACTTTGTACGCAAAACACTCTTTATTACAAAAAGTTATTTAAAAATTAAACATATGTTGAAATCTTCCCTTCATTAATTGCTTTGGTCCCTAGATAAATTACACTGCGCCTTATAAAACCAAATCCTAAATATGACAGTACTACGAGTATCAAAATTTCATACCGAGTCTGGTTTCCTTTCTTTTTGTTAATTAGATAAATGTTAAAATCCAAAGTGGCCCCTACGATTAATTTTAAGTTTATGCCATCTCTTTCTAAAGTTAGACGAAAAACACGCATTTATTTATTGTTATTAAAAGTTTCTGAATTATCTGTCTGTCGCTTTTCGTCTGTTTAGCACAGAATAAACTTAAAATGAACTGAACTTAAAATTAGTCCGACTGGGTATATCGGAATCGAGCCCACTCAATTACTATGAGGAGCTCAAAGTTGACTGTGGCCTAATGATATAAACAGTGGCGATTAGACTATACAGTAGCCTTAGCCTTTGTTAATAATGCAACTACTTAAAGATACAAAACTAATGATAATGACTGGTGGTGCTAACGTTAACTTTATGACGTTAAACAATTAAAAGTGAATGTCAAAGCCATCTTTGTTTTAATTTTTATAATGAATAGCGTAAAAATATAGTTAAACTTAGAATAATTGTTAATGTTGGTTACGTTGTTTATCTAGATATTGCATGAAACTGCAGCGGGACATTTTTAAGTCGCCCTTTGACAACATTTGGGGGGCTTTAAATCAACAACAACAACAATGGGCTCGATTACAATGTGCCTTGTCCAAGATTAAAATTAAGTTAAGTCTCTCACCGTCTTTGTCTTTCTCTGCCCAACAAACGAAAAAATACAGACTATAACAATGTCGAATGTATGTCAGACACAACAGCTGTCAGTACTTAGCTAGGGAAATTACCCAATTCATAGACAATTTAGTAGGGATGTCATGACTAAAGTAAGACGAAACCATGCAAAAACGTGTCACTTTAAATTATTGTATTCTGTCTCTTTTCGTTTGTTTAGCAGAGAAAGAGATACTAGACTTAATTAATCTTAGACATCGAGGTTATTGTCGCTAAAACTATTCTGTTAAGTATACCTAACCATGGACGAAATGTATAACTTAACCAGTAATAGTTAATTAAGTAACTTTCATTAAAAGTATCAGTTAAATGTTGTGTCATGTTTAGGTTCCAATTTTGTTAAGCGTAGGTAGTATATCCATTAAATCACCCATAAAAAAATGGTACTTGCTCACAATGTCTTTTGTAGTCTCACTCTGTCTATACAAGATGCAACTTCAGTAGAATCAAAAGAAACAAAGAAGAGCTGTGTTAAGTTGACATGGGAAAATTCCGCATTTAAAATGACCATGAAAATTGGTATACAAAGAATATTTATTACAGATTTATCAGCATCACGTTTCAGACGCATCTTCCTACAATTACACTAATTAAGTACTACTTACTTGAGGAAACTCCGATCGTACTATGGTGTAATGATGGAGTAGCTGAGATGCGAAATGAGAATTATATCACGTCTGCCGAGAGCAGTATGGAGAAATAGTAATGTATACAGTACCTATACGAGATATAAATTTATTTATTTATTAATTTAATCATCATTCTCCTAGCGTTATCCATGTTGTGCACTCGCACGCGAGGGCCCAAGGTCCGCTGACCATGATCCAGGTTGTGGCAGATCAGGAAATTACAGTGGAGCAACTGCCATCTGACCTCCGCGACCCTGTTGCCAGGGGAACCTGACCAGTTTGGATCATGGCTACACACGCAGTCGCCTGAATGTGCAGGTTTCCTCACGATGTTTTCCCTCACCGTAAGAGCATCGGTTAGTGAAACAACTAATGTACATAACTCAGAAAAAGTCATTGGTAATGGCGGCACGTGGAATCGAACCGGTTCCTCCCGCATGAGACGACGCTCTTATTTTTAGTAAGACAATTTCAAAAAAAAATAACTTTTAAAGAACCTGTTTATTTCAATACTTATTAATATTCTTGACCGGAAAATCAATATTTAATTTTTACTAAGTATAATGTTAATAAAGTTCTTAAATAAATAAAAAAAAAACAAAAGCCCAAAAATGCTAAGACTTTCACTTGAAAAAAGGCATATAATAGGCCATTATGTGACTAATCTGTAGAAAACTCTGTCGGTGTTACTACAAAAAAAATGTTTACTACAATATTTTGATTTGTTTGTGTACCCTATTGATACTACGCCGCGCACACTTACACGCATACCTGCCTTATTTTTATTTGTTTAAAACGTACCGTGAGAACCCCGAAGATCGAGTCGACATCGAGACGTTCCCTATGACACATGTACTAGACTGACCAGAGCGCTTTCGCCGCGTGTGTATCCTGTGAAGCTCCTTACAGACATTTCGAGTGATTGTGGCCTGTGAAGTGATACCTGAACCCTGAAAGCTGATGTGGCAAGTACCTAGCTATAAGTGCTCAGACCTGACTGATTTTCCACCTATCATTGTCGCCCTCCACGTGTAATCCACTGCCTAAACTCTCAAACAAAAATAGACCAGGTTTAAAATAAGTCTAAATATTAGCCGACAACAGAGGAATAATTGACACATTCGTGATATAACCTAATAGAGAAACGCTTTCCTAATTGGCTAGCTAATAGCTTAGTCCTGGCTTAAACCCGGTACTAAGTTTTTGAAATAACGGGGTGTGAATATAAGTACATATTTTTGCGTAAAAAATCAAAGGCATTTTTCTTTTTTATGCAAGTTTCGAGGTCACGAAAATACGCATTTTTCACGGAAACTGTATTTATCCAGGACAATAAAAATCATAATCAATTATTTCCCAAAAATAATTTACTAACTTAATGATAATCCCAGCCATTGAAGGCTAGGTAGCATCAGAAACGAAACGTTTGACCCCTAAAAAGCAAGGAAATAGACACAGCGCCCCATTTATTATCATACTATCATCACATATAAGGTTACATTTTAGCAAGTGACGATATTTTAATAGAGCCTCTTAGTAAGTCAGAGAAATACGACCTTAACAATATTTTCCAAAAAACGGGCGAATTTTTTATTTTTATTTTTCCAAACAAAAAAATTTAATATTTTTAAGATCATCCTGTTTGGACTTAAAAAATACGTTTGTGCCGCTGCCTTTCTTATTATGATTTACTCGTACACCGAACTTGTGCACCAAACGTAAGCAAGAAAGTAATCATAACACTTTTTACTTAAAAATCATAATGTTTTTTGACGTTTTTCTCGAAACCTAGCGGATAAAAATAAATGTTTTTTTTTTACAAACAATATTAACTAATGCCCTTAGATTTGCCCTCTAAGTTTCATCCGTTACTAAAATGTAACCTTTTATATGAACACTTTAAAACTGTGTCTCGATACGTTAGTATTATAAGAGCGATGCAATTATATCTACGCGCGTGACATAATCGTTGACCAAGCGGCGCCGCGCGCATTGCGACACAGCTCCATGGAAACTATCGTCTTTATTCCGTTTCGATATTTCGTTTATTAGCACTTGTGTTGCAGCGGTAAACGGCAATTAACAAGGGTATGTCAATCACCAGCATATGATTCGTAAAGATGGAATCGAACTTCTCCGTTTTTATCAATGAAGATTGTTGTCAAGGTAGAGATACCAAAAAGCTGGACACCGTAAAGTGAGAAATATACTAGCGATTAAACTTGCAGAAGTAGACTTCCACAAGTTGTTACCACTGTTTACTGTAACTTTTTCAAGTTTTACAGCTTGCGGAACTTGCTACAAGTTGTGAGTATTAAAATTACAATTATTGCACTTGCTAATGTGCTGGCGATTTAGTATGGGGAAACGATTTTGATGTTGGCCTCATAGATAAAGTTGCCAAATTTGAGCACCAGAATTGGCCCATTTTTTTCAAATAACCCTGTATATACAACGTTAACTCAACTCTCTAAGTACCTATCACGGTTCGTAAGATACAGCACGTTCACAGACAGACAGGGACAAAGAAAGAGGACAGGGGAGGGACAGAGGCTTAGTAATAGAGTCCACTTGTTCTTCTGATACGGAATCCTACTACGCTACGGACACTGCGGCCAATCTCAACCGAGCACTCGTTGGTGCCGCCTGGTAGCTACCACCCCCCCACCGGAGCCCGGCGCCAAGCAGCTTGCTGTGTTCCGTCCGCGAGTGCCAGAACCATCTGGGTGAGCTCGCTCCGCCTTTAACTTCGTCTACGCAACGTCTGGCTTAGTCTAGACACAGAATAAATACTAGGTCTTGCGACAAGAGTAAACCCATTTCAAATAAATAAAAATACCTAGCCCTATTTAGATCACTAATATAAAATAGCCTTATCGCAAGTTTCTTCTTCTGCTGTTTGCTTAACAAGCGATCATAATACTTTTTATAGTTAGGGCTAGATTTTACAATGCGTTACGAAACTCATGGGAATATTGTCACAGCACATGTGGATAAGAAATATGCAAGTGATAGTATCTCAAGAGTGCCATTGTGTGATGGGAGTTAGTTAAACAACACTTAGCCCCAAACTCTATGTGAAATCTGGATTTAGCGGGATTACATTTTATATGTTGGGTATGTTATATTCATTATTTACAGGTACTATCGAGGACAAGTGTGCCTTGCCAGTCTTTCCAGTCCAGTCTTATGGGCTAAATCGTTTGCACATCGCATCGTAGTTTTCCAAGGACAAATAAACCAAATAGATATTTTAGCAAACGTACCTACCAATAAAATTCAAACTCGCTCGCTGTTACCCTATACTGAAATAAGTTTTTTTACTGATTCGAATTTTGTAATCGTCTACCGAACTAATCTCTCTGCCAAGTGGTAAGGCGCAATTGACCCCGATAGTACCTTCTCCGTTAAGATAAATAAGTAAAATATGATAGAATGATTTTTATAATATAAGTTTAATTAAGAAAACAAAAATTCGCACACGGGTAAGATTTGAACCTACGACCTTTGGCTAGGTTCAAATCCTACCCGTGTGCGTTTTTTTGGGCTTCTTATTTAAACTTATATAAAAAGAAAGAACACTAAGTGTTAAAAAATATTAAAAACTATTATAGAATGATCAAGTTGCCAAAGATCTACAGAGCAAAATGCAAATTCGGCCGGTATACATAAAGAGGAAAGTAGTCACTCTTACAAATTCTTACACATCCTACCTGCGTAGGTATCATCCTTATTCATCCTTGGCCGTCAAGAAAATATAAGCGAGCATTACCAATCAATAAGAACGAAGAAAAAACTTGACAAATTATAAGAACTCTAGCTGCTAAAGACAATGAACTCTATAAAACACTGAAACGATCGAATTCAAACACCTAAGGTAGGAGTATTCGCGGAGAAATTCAATTCACTTAATCATTGCAAATATTGTTTACAACCGAAGCTGCCACTTCCTAAAATGCTGGTTCGCCACAAATTAATATGAAGGTGCATACACACTGAGAGTGTTTGCGAGTTTTCAGAAATACATCGCAGATGACAAATTTATGGATATGTCATTTATCTATTTATACTAATATTATAAAGATCAAAAATTTGATTGTTTGTTTTATTGAATAGGCTTCGAAACTACTAGACCGATTGAAATGAAATTTGATACAGAGATAGTCTGAGACCCTGGGAAACTACACAAGCATTATGTCGCGTTATGAAATCATTAGGGGTGAAATTGGGGAAGAAAGTTTGTATGGAAAATCCGACTTTTGGCGCAGGCGAAGTCGCGGGGAACTGCTAGTATCTACTTTATAAGGAAGTAAAGTTAAGTTTGAAGTAATCTCTAGAAGTACTGAACCGATTTCAAAAAAAATTTCTACAGTAGAAGGTACATTTAAGTTCTTAACGAAGTCTAGGTATAAATTGTACCAATGCGCAAGTTTAATATGGTGTGAGACTTCATAGTGTGCACAAATTAAAATGAGGGGCATTTTAATTTGTGCACTCATCTATGCCTAATATTACTGATGAAAAAACTAAAAAAAAAACAGTTTTCAATATCTTTTAAAGCTGTTTTGACATTCTTGTTCGCTACTGTGCTCCCTGTTTAAACAAATTGATGTATTTTTTAAAATAAACGATAAGTATAGGTATCACATAAATAACAGGCCGTTTTAAAATAATATATTTGGGTAAAGAATCACCCCAAATTCATAGCGATTGAAATAAACAGATTCGTCAAAACTAAGCATAGATGCCCTCATTGTAATATGTGCACTTTATAAAGACCCACGCTCTATAGGCCAACTTTGCATGGTTCATGTGGTTGCATCTTTACCATATAGCACAGTGGCAGCTACTCGCACAGTAAGAACATTGCCCAACAGGCTGTGCGCCGTGCAACCACACAATGCAGCCTATTCATTACCCGCTTCCCATACGAGAGAATTTGCGGAATTTCAATGGAAACACTGTGCTATGATTAGTGAGTTTAGGTTTAAGGCATTCATTTTATGATGGAATTTTTTGGCCTTGGTTTTTGTGAAGCGGATAAACACTGTAACTTAATAAAAACCGGGCAAGTGCGAGTCGGACTCGCGCACTGAGGTTTCCACACAAACAAAGGGTTTTTTCTACGATGTAATCTCAAACTTGCGATTTTCCTTTACTTTTACTGTTAGACCTTCCTTCTTGCCAAATTTCATGGTTCTAGGTCCATTAGAAGTACCTTATAGGTTTTGAATCCCTTAAAAAATGTTAGAAAATAGGGTAAAAATGGCCGTGTCTTTTAATTGCGTTGACTTAAAAGCTTGATTTTTGTACAGCTTCAAGGGACCAGAGACATAAGTATTTGATGGAAAAAATAAAATACAATTATTTTGCTTTAAATTTCCGCTAAGGGACGCTAGCGCAGGCACCAAAACCACACCAACCGCAACCACGTTGAGTACCAGTTCAGGCAAATGCAGAATGCACCGCCCTCCCTCCCTCAATACGCATGCACTACAGCTAATGCAGTTGTTTGTTACCAACACCAACGTGAAAAAAACCTCGACGCGTTTCGCCACTCCACGCGGCATCCTCAGGAGATGTTGTTGCCTCGGCTCAGAGCACCAACGACTGACTGAGCCGGGGTTGCGGTTGGTGTGGTTTTGGTGCCTGCGCTAGCGTCCCTTAGCGGAAATTTAAAGCAAAATAATTGTATTTTATTTTTCCCATCTGATAATGGATTTCCGCAAAGTAACGCCTGATTCTATTTATTATATAAGTATTTGATGTTAATTTTAGCTTTATGCTTCCACGCGTTCCTGAGAAAAAGGTTCTTAACAGACAGATGGACAGACGAACAACAAAATGATCCTATAACCTATAATATCCTTTTCCCTTTTGAGGAAGGAACCCTAAAAATACCTATTGACAATTTTTCAGGTCCTCAGGCTTACAATTATACGATACGAACACGATTGCTTTAAAATCGCAATAGTGAGGATATCAAAAATAGCTTTAAAACTCACGCTAGGAAAGCAACGATACTCAATGATAGTGTATTTAGGATACCTCTATCAAACTAATGAAAAATGATAATTTGTCATTCTACTGTTGGGAATAGCAATCGCACTCGCGAGTAGCTTTCAAGTTAGGTTAAAGACCTAACTTGAAAGCTACTCGCGATAAGGTAAAACTAACGAGGTTCTTAATACTTGAGATATCATCGATATGATATAAGATATCAAGTTAAGTTACATATGTCCTCCTTACTTATTTACTAAAATTGCATAGATATCGACATATCTATCAAATAAAGAAGATACTTGCTTATTCATTATACTAATATTATGAAGAGAAAAGATTTGATTGTCTGTTTGTTTGTGTTTAATAGGCTCCGAAACTACTAGACTGATTTTGGTACAAAGATAGTTTGAGACCCTGGGAAGGACATAGGCAACTTTTGTCGCGTTATAAAATCGTCAGGGGGGTGAAATGGGGGATGAAAATTTGTATGGAAAATCCGACTATTGACGCGGGCGAAGTCGCGGGGAACTGCTAGTTTATTATAATTGCATAGATATTCACTTATATACCTACTGAATTATGTCAGCACAAAATGTAAATGACAGTCAGCCAGTCAGTACCTACGTGTAATGTCCTTTACTTCGCACATGGCAGCCATTACTCTTACTAGGTGAAATGCCGGTGGAATCAATTGCTTATGCTCTTGCGCAACTAAGCCGTGAGCTGACTGCCCAATGCGCTGAGATGGAGTTGTCGATTGTCAAACGCGAAACGTAAGTAAGTGTTGTTTTTGCTTACCTAAGTACTTAACATTTTTCTACGCCCTTTTGGTCTAGTGGCCAGCACGCTGGCTTCTGTCTAATCATGGGTCCCGGGTTCATGTTAAGTTCATTCATCTTAATAAGTTATGATCCACATATTTTAAATGTATGAACATTTGGCTATCGACGTAATAAGTAGCCTGTTCCTGCACCCATGCTACTCTTTTAAAAAATTACTTGAAGGTTGTATGGAAGAGATCGCTCTCAGCGATAAGACCGCTTTAGATAAATGGTATTTTTTCTTTGCTGTGCAACAAAGAATACCTAATTAAATTTTTTTGGGTAAATCCACGAGACTAGAAGAATAATAAAACGAAATATTAAAACATCCAGCTCATTCTTAAAGTCATTAAATTAACATTAAATGCTGTATCTGTGAGACTCGTTCGTAATGTAGGTACTTAGATAAACCTATGCATTTTGCAGCAATATGTCATTGAGTCTGTCTGTCTGTATAAAGACGTGCGTGTGCAAAAACAACTCAAGATTTTCCACGGGGTCACATCCATTAACGAAGAGGGTATTTATAATAATGTCGAACGAATCGAGGATTTTTTGGTAAAATGAAGTGGTTTGCCGTGCCCTTCGGTAGGTTATTAAAAGAGCAATACTTTATTACGGAGGAGCCGGAATCGAAACTGAGTAATTTTCCTTTAATTTAATATTTTAATAAGATGAGTCACGCAGCCAAAAACTAGATGAGATGAATGACAAGATTCCGGTCTTGTTATATTATAAGATGATAGGTGTTTGAGTAAACACTGATTCGTAAGTAGAAAAATAAAAAAATTAAGCGTCTTGCAGTAGTACCAAACTAGACGACCCTATTCAAGACGGATAATATAAAAATAATATTTAAACATGCAATATAATGTAAATAAAATTTAATGCTTTGGATACAGTGTCGATGGGCACCGAAAACATCAAGGAGCGACCCACAGCGTTCCAAAAGAAGATACCAAAATAATAGCATTCAATTCAAGATAAACACACAAAAACTTTACGATGACGCCTGTCCCAGAGCTTAAGATGTAAACAAATAAGTAGTATTTTTTGTCTTCAACAGTACCTACCTACTTACAGTAAATTTCATCTCTCGCGAAATTGTCGGGGCATGCCCAAGCCCAGCAATTTACGCAGACAACATCAGAACACAGACGGCATCACGATCGTTAATCCTACGTTAGCTTTGAGGCAAACAAGATGTACAGATAATATACCTAACTTTCCACACCAGTGCCTTCGACGCAAAAACTGAAGTCACTACTCATAATAGTCGTGTGGTACACGGTATGATTGTTTCAAAATAAATGGTTATTCTGTTAATAAGCAGTTTGCTTTAACCTAAATTACAGTACAAGAACAACACATCAAAATTGATGACAAACATACTCGTGTACCGAAATTCATGAATTAAGCTTTTATTTTGGATAATCATAGAAAAACCTACAAAAGATCGTAGATTAGGAAACTGTTAATACAGGCAAGATTTAAACAATATGTGATGTGATGTCCTCCTAGCCGATTTCGACTACGGCGACCTATCTCAACAGAGAGATTAGCCAATTGCGCAGGACATATTATAGTGCACAAGTGTTTGCGCAATACACGGGTGCACTTTCTGTTCCTTCACTCTCATAATTCGACGGCAGTCCGACATGACCGTAGAGAGATCAGGCGCAGGACCAACGGCTTAACGTGCTTTCCGAGAGACGGGTGTTAACACCACCAACTTCCTGATTCCGGAGCTGTGTCTGAGTAATATATGAAAATCTGTCTCTAACGCATCATTTGTAATTATTGTTACCATTGCATTAAATTACTGATGGCCGTTGAGGCAAAAAGGTTCTAGACCCTTTGATCAAAGGCGAAGCGTGGGACGTCCACCGGCACGATGGACAGACGACCTTGTAACGATCGCAGGATCACACTGGATGCAGACCGCTTGCAACCGGTCGCTGTGGAAAACCGTGAGGGAGGCCTATTTTCAGCAGTGGACGTCCTACGGCTGATAATGATAATGATGATTGCATTAAATACCTACGTTACCAGTAGGTAAAGGAGTGCACAATATATGCTACTAATAAATAAAATAAATTAGAGTATATTTTGTAACTACCTGTATTATATACTTTTTGTGCATGGATCTTAGGTGGTTAATGATTATGTAAGAGTAACTGCGGCCGAGTAAACAGCTTCCTCACATGGCACTTCATGGAAGTATTCGCACGGACGTCAGACGTCAACACGTCACTGTAAACACTGTAGCACCTTACCCAGAAGTAATAAGGGTGATGTTATGGCAAACATTTACAGACTGATGTGGTAACTACTGGGTTCATTTCTTATGCAGGGCGCATTAGAATTTGCGTTAGCGTTTCCAAATTATTGTAGTCTCTCTCTTTTCGTTTGTTTGGCAGAGAAAACGAGAGACAACCTACATTTATTCTTAGACGCACTGTTTAAAATTAAATTTGGAATTGACCCCTCTGAACAAGAGAACCGATTCCTACGGATTGGCAACCGTGAAATGTGCGCTTGACTGTTCATTTGATTTCGTTGTATGGTCAACCATTAGGTACCTATATGACAGGTGTAGGAAAATTTCAAGTCCCCTTTTGAGAACTTTTGACAGTTTAAACCCATTTGACGACCGTCTTGGTGTAGTGGTTCGTCCCCCGGACTAATAACCAGGCGGTTGCGGGTTTGAATCTCACAAGAGGCAAATGTTTGTGTAATAAACACGTTATTTATTAAACCTAATAAATAAATATTGGACAACATCACATTGGTTACATTGCTCTGATCCTAAAGTAACAAGCTAAAGCACTTGTGTTATGGAAATCAGAAACAACGGTGGTACCACAACACCCAGACCCGAGACAATATTGAAAATATGAACTTATACTATATTGACCCGACCGGGGATCGCACTGAGAACCTCAGAGATGGCAACGACTTGAATAACTGGTGTGCAATTTAAGCAAAGTCCTTGTGTATATAATTTATTTGCAACGTACGAGTAGCAATTTCTTCGCAAATTTTATTTCGGTCACAAAAATACATTGAGTTGACATCAGTTGGCAGAGCAATCGCGAGGGGTCGTGGGTTTGTATCCCACCAAAAGACTGTCTATTTTTTAAATTGTTTCAACAAACACCAATTACCTAGCCCTAAACTAAGCGTGAGCTTGTGCTATAGCGACTAGGATAACGGAAAGACATACTTATATACGTTTATACATCCATGATTTAGGTACAATACAAATGCTCGTGCTCATCACGCAAACATTTGCCCCTTGTGGGATTCGAACCCGCAACCTCTGCTTTTGTATGGTTGAACCACTACACCAAAGGGTCGTCAAATGTCGTCGTCGGTCGTCTATGAATTTTTGGTACGAAATTTACTTTTGTTAAAGACATAGATAGTTTAAAACGTAACCTTTCTTAAAGCAAAACTCGCCGGTAGATCAAGGCTGATCACTGATCTGGGATTCTGGGTTATAAATTCTGTGGTGAATGTTAAATTGATACCACGTTACGTAGGCCGTAGGTTTCGTGCGTAAGCACACACTAGTAAGCAAAACCAACTTATTCTTATTAACTTCACTAAAATTTTGTATAAACATTCATAATGACTACGTAGGTAAAGTAAAACATTATTAGTACTTATAAAACTAATTTCTATGAACTCCGACGTTATTAACTGTATTCACAATGAAACCACGTAATGACCACTTGAACAAATAATCGTATCGCATTTATAAACCAACAAGGCCATAGTAATTTCCAAAACTATACTTATTTAAGTTAGCATTTTAGAATATTTGCTACAGACAATTAAGTGTTAGCATAAGTTTGCGCAAGCAACTACCCTTCGAATTGAATAAACAACTTACACTCACAACGATCCTCTTGAATAAATTAACTTTTTGTCACTTCACAAATCACTTTAGAACACATCAAAACAATATTATAATAAACCGATACAAAATTAAGTTATTTTAATAGACGCGTACGTGTCAAGCGCGTATTTTAAGCAAGAGCGCGCAACGACCGTCCTCTTTCCAAGGCAGACAGGTACTGAGGTCTGTGACTATCAGCTGTACCATTGGTGCGTGGGCGCAGGTTCTATTTTCAAAATAATGATGTTGATAAACACATCGCATTTCGTACTATTGTATGCAAGCTTTATTTGCAGATAATAAGGCCACTGCAGGTTCTTGCAATGGATTTGTTAGCAGACGTAACTCGTTCAGGGTTAAATGATAGTTAAATGATGTTATTAACTTTGGGTTATTCTTAGACTGACATTGAAATTAATGACTTAAATATAAACTCACAATTCATGTAGGTAAATTAATTGGTTTTATAAGATTCTCGCTTATTTGCAGTCTACTACTTTTGTAAACTAAACCAGTTGCATTGGCAATGCTAATTTCGCAAGATTGCCTACTTAGGTTCTACATAAGAGATGATTTTATTGAGTTTTTAAAAGAAATGGCACTAGGTCATTCCATAAGCCTGAAGTTTATCAAAACTAAGTGGAATACTTAAGTCTACGATGGTCAAAGCTGATCTCTTTATGGCTTCCTATGTTGACCTACTTAGTTATAGCAAAGCTGTTAAACTAAAGCCTCTATTATTCAAGACAATGATTTTAGACTAAGTGGTATTCCAATTAGTCATAGGGCCCGTGGTATTGTGGATTATAGTCCGACAATTTTGCGCACGACTCTCCTTGCACCCCGCAAGACATGCGAGAAGGAAATCATCTTCCCCGCGACATCACCCGTCACCCGCTGACATCCAGCGTGCCCCGCCCCCCGCACCTCTGGCGACCGCAAGAAGTTGACGGACTACAGGTATAGTCATCAGCGAAATCGTTAATTAGTCTGACAAGTTCGTGAGCAACCTTCCTGGGGAGCGTGAGGCGTTGCGGAGCACTAAGGGGTATTTGAGGCAAAATCCGGTCAAAATTATTTAGGGGCCTATATTATCTCAAAACGTAATGAAAAACAATTTTTGATCAAATTATCGATTTAATATTAAATAAACATAAGAAAAACATATAAGTAATTTTTTTTCAATGGTTTCAAACAAATTGAATTTTGTTAAAAATCATATGCAATCTTATTCGCTGATGACATCAGAATCTTCCCCTATATCACCATCTTCGACAGTATCAGACAGACATCAGACTTGTTTAAGTTCGGTGTTGCTGCAATTAAAATCGTCTTTGCTTCGTTGGAAAATGGCAAGATTTTCTTCTTATTCTTTGGCCGACTACAGCTGATGAGAGGATCGGATGTCAGAAGTTATCTATTTAAAACGTCTCTGTTACATTCAGTTCTCGAAAATTTCCGTGCATAGTCCACCATAGTCCACCCGATATTTGCGCAAATGCTTATTTCGTGCTTCAGCGGCCTCCTCAGACAATTGTCCTATTGGAAGAATTGCCTCTTCCATCACCTGCGCTCCATGTATTATAATTTTGTGGACTGTAGGCGACATTGGATGCCAGCCGTACAATTGCACATATAGTTTAGCAGTGTTTTGAGCATAATCATCGAATTTTTGGTAATCAATGTTATAACCACTTGATATTACCTCAAGAATCACTTTAAACCTAGTAATTAATTCCCTGTTGATGCCGGTGATGCGAGAAGAGCATTCTGCGTTTTGAAAAAATCTCCTAGACGTATTCCCATCATTACTATTTCCATAGCCAGCTTTGGGAACATCAACAAGCAGACCCATTTCAGCTCTTAAACATTTCTGTATTTTCTCTTTTGTTTCTTTAACATTTTTTTTATCTTCTGGTGTACGGGCTTGCCACTTTTTAATGTGTTCTTTATATGCTAAATGCAAAAATAACTCAAAAAAGCGTATTCTGGCTTGGAGTACTGAGAGCCCGAACCTTAGAGCTTCTTTTTTTATGGCATTTTTTTTTAAATTTATTAAAGTCTTTTGATGTTTGACCGCATATATAACATCGCATAGTTGATGCAGTGTCCGTTGCGGAGTTGCAGACCTTTCCGTCTTCCATTGTCAGCAAAATATTGTTAGTGATTTGCACTGATGTTTCACTTTCTTTAGTTTTTATCAGATCTTTGGCTTGATTTTCGATGTAGTTTATTTCTTCCTTAGTGACATGTTTCGTTTCATGTACAAATCGAGCTCTGATCGGTCTGCAAAATCTCACCGAAGAAGGAGTAGGGTTCTGCCAAATGGTTTTTATTGTTTGACCATCAATAGAAACAACCAACCTCACCGGAACAATCGAGCTCACAAATATATTTGAATCATCATCTGTGACACTTTCAAATTTTTGCTTAAATGGAGTTTGGTGAGATCCATCACATCCCCATTTTGATATCAAGAGTAAGTTCTGCTTTTCATTGTCAGTTAACGTATCTATAACTTCTTTTAAATATTGAATGAGGCGCAAAGACGTATGATCGAGCAAAGCTTGAAGTTCAACATTAAAACTGGTCTCTGTAACAGTTATTTTGTCATCATCTGGGTAGCACTCTTTTTTCGCCTTTTGCAGCAAAGAGTAACAAGGGTAGATATCTTTGCGTCCACCTTGTAATAAATTCCACTGGCTTCTTGTGAAATTACCTTCAACAAATAATGATAACGCTTCCCGTGGGGTATATTTCATCTTCACGTGGTCTTTTTTAGACGAAATTAATCTTCTGATCTTCTTGGCTCTTGTCGGCGTTGAAGTTATTTCTTTGATCATCATCGAAGTATCATTTTTCCCTGAAGTGCCCTGACTAACACACGTAGCGAAAGTCAACTCCTCAACTGGTACGTGAGCCCGTAATTCTTCAGTTTTCCGCCGCTTGCTCCTTTCACTCAACTCGTGAAACTGTTTAACTGGGCGACCGCTCTTGTGTGACGACCACAAAGGAAGCTCTAGTGATGTTTTAAGCCATTCCTCATTATTTTTCAAAAATCGTTCATCTGTGTAACTAGCTGCCGTCCATTTCTGCTTAAAACTTGTCTTGAAATGCCTCAAACAACGAGACAACACATTTCTATTTTTTGTCGCGCAAAAAGTCAGCTCGGCAAGCCTATTTTCTAACAAGTTAAGTTTCTCATCGATTCTTTTTCGTTTAAATTCCTTTAGGATATCATAAAGTTCCCGCCTAGTCATAGTTTTCACCATTTGCGGAGTACCTGAGAACAAATGTACATACATTGTATTTTTTTTTTATTACACCTACAAACTTATATAATATTTTTAAAAAAGGGGGGACGTTGGGGGACAATTTTATTTCTGTTTTGGTCAGGAGAAGGTTAACGCTTTATTATCATAATTAAAATGTTGCACGACAAAGCCCGACACATAAACAAAAACACAAATGTTATAAAATTTTAGGAAAAATAGCACGTTTTGGAATGGCAATATAAGATTAAATGCTGAAATTTAAAAAATAATTTACTGTAATTTATTAAAATATAAAGTACATACCTTCAGCTTCCATATTCAATAACTAATTTTCACCACACACACACATATAAGCACCAAAAAATTTGCAAAGTTATCCAGAGCGCCGAGAAAAAAGTCATGCGTTTTACACAATGGCTGAGTTCCGACTGATTCTGTGGTGAGAGCGCAGGTAGAAAACGGGTTTGGAGGCGCGCCCTGGATGGACCGGTTATTGTACTTTATGAAACGTGCATTGTTTGTGCCATTTGGCAAAGTTTGGAAAATACACTTTTGACCGGATTTAGGCTTCAAATACCCCTTAGTGCGGAGGAGGTATTTTCTATGACGGTCGCATGCGCTGCGCGCTACTTCGCGGACTATAAAGCCTCGTCCTGGACGCCAGCGGGCGGAGCGGGCGGTGGGGGCGGTACGGGCGGTTAGGGCCGCCCGCACCGCCCGCACCGCTTTCGTCGAGAACAGCTTCACACAAATCTATGAATTTTGATCAAGAGACGCGCCGTCGCCCGCGCCGCCCGCTCCGCCCGCTGGCGTCCAGGACGAGGCCTTAGAGATAGGTAAAGATTTACAGACCTTTAGGGTGTGTTTGTTGGTAAAATTAATTATACTAACTATGTGGTTTTCCCCGATCTCTGAAACGATAATCAATTTACATTAATAATAGTTTGTAAAGTAAACCCTAAAATCTTATATTTCTCATCGAACGGAAAAGGCACCGATTTGGTAACTTATACTTTTTATAACGAAATACTTATCTAATGTAAGTACTGACATGGACCCAAATCAATTCTTTTTAGATCAGAGAGAAGTGTTTTTACACAGAATTAACAATAATTATAAAATAATAATAAAATTTATTTATTCATGTAACCAGGACACAGAAGTGTTAGTATGTACCTACTTAATTACTCAGTCTATGTTAGTATATTTTTGTTAACATAAAAGCATTATAAAAGACATACAATTGTTACATGAATCATTTCTGTACTACTCCATAGGCCGTGGCACAGCAATGGTTCATTACATACACAATCTAACCTACTGGCAACCATGGCCAGAATGCTGTTGTTGCATATAGATATGTAAATAGATAGATACTCTTTATTGCACACCACACACAGTATCAATTTACATAAATGTTCATAGAGAATGGTACAATTTAGGCGGTCTTATTGCTAAAAGCAATATGTATTTAAATTTTAAGAAATTATTTGGCAATGTTGCACGTAATAAATTAAATTGTGGTGGGCGAAAATTCGTAAAAAATATTATATATTTAAAAAAACTTCCTTAACTTATGGCGACAATAGTGCTTGGTAGTAAAAAAACTTGTCAGCCCTAGCGACGGTCCGCAGACATTTGATTGCGCGAGCGCACCTATTAAGTAACAGCTTGGAACCTGTTCCGAGATGACGGTCATTCAAACTACGAATTTGGTGATACAATATACTGTTACTGATAATCGATTTTAATGTGACCTGTCTAAGATCAAATTTAAGACCAGTCTCTCTTTTTCTCTGCTAAACAAACGAAAAGTGGTAGACTACAATATTTTTTGCGTGTTTTTGTTTGTTGTTTAATTCAATGACAACTATGTCATCGAATTACATCCCCACTAAATTGTCTATGGATTATCTAATTTCATTAGCAACTGACAGCTGTTTAATTAATATAGTCGGTCTCTTTTCGTTCGTTTGACAGCGAAAGAGAAAGAGTGAAATTAAATTTCATCTTAGACAAGGCACATTGGAATCAAGCTCAAAATTTATCACATGTTACGTAAAGACCCGCGGAAGCTATATAATTTTTTTACAAAATTGGGTTAGTTACATCATTTATAAAAATAACTTAAGAACTGCTGAAATTATGTTATAAACATCGAATTTTTTTACATTATCGCCAACCAAGTTCATGCACGATCCTCCTGCGGCTGTGCGTAGAAAGGGGGGGGGGGGGGGGGGGGTCGCTGGTTTTGTGGATCTCACAAGTTCGCGAGGAAATCCGCCTCCCCTCCCCGCGGACATCTAGCATGCCTCACCCCCCCGCACCTCCCCTGAACATCGCGCACAAACTTGTCGGCTTATGAGGAGGAATAAAATGAGGGATTCCAGTTTGTGTGGCACATCTGGCATTCGGTCAGACGTACTTAGTCGCGGGGGCCCTGTAGGTATTATCATATGAAACAACAACCTCATACATTTTGATTACATTACAAGATATACAGAAAGGAAACACCTAAACTTGTTATTGACCTTTAAATTTGAACTTTGTTTGCTCACATCAATTGTATGTTTGCATAATACACCTAAACATATTTTTTTTTTTCACTCTACTGAAGTAACTAGTTAAGTAGGTAGAGGTAGTCATAATAGGTTTTTACCAATGAAATTGGAGATTTGTACAAACACAATTCAGAAAAAAAATACAAATTAACTTTAATGTTTTTTGAAAATGTCTGAACCGATTTTGATGCAATTGCAAACCATCCTTTGTAGAATCTATTATAGTAAATATTCTGTACACCAAAACTTCAAGGATTAAAACTACTTTATTAAAATTGACTATTCGGTAGACCTTGAAGGACGTTTTCCAGCTAAGGTTGGCGAAATGGAGTAACAGCTGATTGAGGATTCAAACCAGCAGTCATATATGTTTTATGTAACTTGTGAAATTACTAAGCAAAGGCTTGGCAATCATTGTGTGACGTTAGTGACGATTTCACTAGCACCTACTCACCTAATTGGTTTACTTCTAATTAAGTAAACCAAATTAGGTAAGTAGACCAGTGAAATTTATAATCAGCAAT
The DNA here is from genome assembly GCA_949316185.1 of Pyrausta nigrata. Classification (NCBI taxonomy): domain Eukaryota; kingdom Metazoa; phylum Arthropoda; class Insecta; order Lepidoptera; family Crambidae; genus Pyrausta; species Pyrausta nigrata. Next base: position 1,052,398 of record OX438955.1, on the reverse strand, counting down.
TAAAATATATTGGGTTTTTCAGTTACAATAAAACGCCCTGTGTACATAGATGAAGAATTATAAAGTCTCTGGCTGCGTCTGTCTGTATTTATGTATGTTCGCGCTGATCTCAAAAACCACTGAACGGATTTCCATGCGGTTTTCACTTATCGACAGAGTGATTACTGAGGATATGTTAATTTATTAAACTGGTGTGAAAATTGTTTGAAATATGACGTTGATCGTTGAAGATGTCAACAAAAAAATATGCCGTCTTTGCCCGAAATCGCTGCGTAATCCGTTTGAGATATAACAAAACAATGTAGGTTTTTTTAATTATTTGAAATGCGTTTGCTCTTGACTGAGTCTTAGATTGTAGACTGAGTCAGACGTGGCGTGGACAGATTCGACGGTGCTCGGTAGTATTCACGAGGTCCCGGGTTCGAATCCCGGGTCGGGTCGAAAAGTGTTGGGTTTTATTTCACATCGGATTAAGCTTGTGACGTGCACATAAGAACTAGGTTTTGACATTATGCTACAGGAGTAACAAGTCACGTTCTCTGAGTATGCGCACCTGAACAAATATTTGCTAAGAACACACTTTCCTAGGTGTTATTTCAATTTAATAGCTTATGAACAAACTGTTTACATGGAGTATCCTTTGTGTTACAATACACTACACTTCATGTATTCGGTGAATCTATCCACAGACCGGGTTAAGCAATGCCAAGCCAATACTCTACATCAGGGGTGGCCAACCGGTTGATCGCGACTATAAGTCTAGTCGATCATGGCAAGGCAAAAATATAAATACCTAGAACAGACTGCGTTTCTTATCTAATCAAGTATGTAAGTGGGAGATCACACAGGGGGTCGTTAGTGAACAGTGGATCTTGTGTCTAACCAAGTTGGCCACCCCTGCTCTCCATGGTCGGTCTGACTCGTTGGTCTAGTGGTCCGCACGCTAGGTACTATCCCCGAGGTCCCGGGTTCGAATCCCGGGTCGGTCCGAGAGTGTTTGGGTTTTTCTGTCTTGAAATTACTCAGACACAGCTCCGGAGTCAGGAAGTTGGTGGTGTTAAAACCCCCATGCCTCGGAAAGCACGTTAAGCCGTTGGTCCTGCTCCTGATCTCTCTACGGTCATGTCGGACTGCCGTCTCACCGAATTATGAGAGTGAAGGAACAGAGAGTGCACCTGTGTATTGCGCACACACTTGTGCACTATAATATGTCCTGCGCAGTTGGCTAATCTCTGTTGAGATAGACCGCCGTAGTCGAAATCGGCTAGGGTCCTCCTATTAACGATTAACATGGTCGGTCGGCAAAACGTCGATTAAAAAACGATTTTAGCAAATCTCAGATATGGAGAAATACGGTATCAATGGATTTCATATGATGTCCTTAACACAAATATATATCTAAGATGACAACAGTGAGAGTTTTTTCTATTTTAAACTAAATATTTTGTGTGGATCAGATGAAAGGTCTTAGAATAGTCTTAGAAAGATGAGTAGATTACAAATACCCATTTAGTATACTATAGCGTCTTATACTTAGTCCAAAATAATCTTAGAAAACATCCAACCCAACCAGATTCTCCAGATTTAAAACTTGAACTGAAATGAATGGACTTATGAAGAAAATGAACTTACAATGCAGCTATTGTCTACCTTTAACTTACTTTTACTTAAGCCATTGTCTAACTTTTTTGATTAGACAACTTTAACCAGTGCTTACGTTCAGCACACCCAGATCAAGCCAGTTTCTAACTCACTAACTAATGAGGATTTGAATCTTTGACCTTCGTCACCGTCATCAGCCAACCACTATGCCGAGTGATCATCAATATAAAATTATATTAAGCATACATTTCACAAATACTTAGGCCGAGCTATCTTAATATTGGTAACCACAATTTGGTCAATACGCATCGCAACCTTGACCGCAAAAACACCTAGCTAGCACGCGTACCGCATGTCTGTCCGTCCTTATCATCTCCGCCCCGTATCACGTATCAAATACCAATGACTTTACTGATAACAGATAGTGATTCACTCAGTGACAAAAGGGCTCTGCTCTGATGCTATTGTCATTGTTTTTCGCGAAAATAATCAATTTAATTATTGTGAAGAGAATTGCCTACAGTAGTAGTTCTGAAATTATAGATAGATAGATTGTGTAAAATAACTTCCTGAAATAATAACAAATGGAAAACTAGTGGTTGAACCAAAACACATTAATAAACTGAAACGTGTTTTATCAAAGTGTAATTATCAGGAATTATGTTGAATGTTGTGAAATTGCATGTAATTTTATAAAATAATCTTCAATGTCGAGTCGAGAACTACTTTGGTAGTTTTTAACTCAGTGAGAAATAACAGTCTAATTTTTGTGGAGACAAAGAAACTTCAATACAGTTAATTGTTAGATAATAAACATTTAAAACGTCGTTAAATAATGGGATGTGTCATCTAATTAAAATGCGATTAACTAAAGTTGGATAAACCAATGTGGAAAAAGTTAAACGTGTGATCGAAGAACTGGGAGTGACAATGAGTTTGAGTAACAACAAGAGGGGGTCACCAGAGGGGGAGGGGTCAATTGGCCGGGGAAACACGAAAGAGAACCCTTGCTACTTTTGCAATGAGTTGTTTGAGCTGGGACAGCTACAGGTATACATTGTTGTTATATGATCTTAGATGAAAATTATCAAAATGACTTCAACTTTTTGTGATATTTACATGTCTGAACTGATTTTGATGGTGAATAATTCAATCCTCTTATTAGCTACAAAGAAAATAATCCGTTAACAAGTCAGGAAGTTATTGTTTCTTTTTTTGAGCTTTGTATGTTTATGATTACTGTATATATTTATATTATTGATTGTTTATCCGTCTCTTTGATGCAGTATCTCCGATTTAAGTACCTACTTAGGTAAAAAAAATAGGTAGGTAGCTCATTTTCTGCAAATCCTCACCGCGATACACTATCTTACATGGAATTCGTTATCAAATCCAAGGACTGAAGCCATCAATAATAATACTGGCAGTATGAGCAAGAATGATATTGATTGATATTATTTTGCTTACAATGATTGAAACAATATTGATTTTGTAGCTATCCTTGTTTTACAAATTTTTGATGGAATCAAGCGGTACTTTGCGGAAAACCATTACCTACTGAAATCTAAAATTATATTGCTTTAAATTTCCGCTAGGAGGCGCCGGCCCAGACACACAACTGCACCAACCGTTACCGCGTTCAGTATTAGTTCAGGCAAATGCAGAATGCAAGGGAGGACCCCTCAATACGCTTGAAGTACAGCAAATGCAGTTAGTACGGTCGGCCAAGAAAGTAGTATATCACTTTATAGAAAAACAGGGTTGATTTTCCCGTGCAAAAATATTCCGACAGCTACTACTAATAAAAAGTCATGTGCAGTCTCTTTGTTAAAAAGGTATGAGTTCAACCTTATCGCTATTTAACTTACACGTAACATTTTGTCAATACTGGTAGACCATTTTTTTGGCCGACCGTGTACCTACCTAACACAAAATTGGCTACATAAGCCACATGCGAGCACATCAACGGCAAAACCGGAGTTGAAGACAGTCGCCGTGGCCGAAATCGGTCGGAATCACATTACCTACCGACCTACCTAACACCAACGTAAACAGGGTGTCCGGGTTTTCGAGAGATAGTTTAAGGACCTTTTATTTATCACATTTTAGAGACATAATCCTTATGAAAGATTTTAGCCAAAAAAATTGTTTTTTAATTTTCTGAAAAAAAATGCAGATTTGGGTTTAGTTTGGTAATAGGTTTAAAAAACTTTATAACTGTTTAAAAATTTTAGCAAGATTTCTTTAAAAAATCCTCGATGTCGGTTAATAATTTTGAATTGATCTTTATTTCACTTGATAGGCGATAGCTTTACCTTTCAAATGAATAATTTTTATAACTTTAGGACCTCCAGATCCATAGAAATGTTTTTTTAAATAATCAAAATTGCTGCCATTTCAAGAGGTTAAAACCCAACATGGGGGTTTTTTGTCGATAACATTTGATGAATTGCCCATAAATTATCGCTAGTCCAAACCCAGACATACTATATAAGAAATGCTTCTTATCAGAATGTTGAAAAATCAGCCCTATGTGTACTTCCTCAGAACCACTTGAAGCAATGCGGCAGCATCCTCGAGCAGTGCCCGCTGCGCTGCGGCGCGTGGATCCAGCGAAAGCACAAGGAGACGCACTCGAAAGACTGCCCGCAGTCCAGCAAGGTACTTAATAAATAAATATAGTGCAACAAGTTCCTGCGCGACCCTTCAACGTACGCCAGAGGTGCGGGGGACGAGGCACGGTAGATGTCAGCGGGGACGGATGGTGTTGCGAGTGATTGGATCACTTGACAGTCGCGTACATTTGGTGCTTCCTTGCCCCCCGCACGTCTTGCAGGGCGTAAGGAGAGTCGCTCACGAAATTGTCGGACTATATGTATGTATGTATGTAGATAAACACTTGGTTAACCTTCAAACTTCAAAGCTATATGCGGAAGAATGTTTAAATATCCTCGAATACAAGTATCGTATAAACATTTTTGTACATCTTCGCATCAACATTCGCGTTACGTCATTACATCTTGTAAAAAATAATTACTAGTTTTCTACAAAGATTTTAAAGTGCTTATACAGCTAAATTAACCGAGACTGCGACTTGATTTAGTCGATTGTGTGATGGTTCAAAAATATTCCTAATAGATCGCGCGATGGCTATAAAATGTAGTCGCGCAACAAAATCGAGTCGCCTGCTCTCACACTGAACGGAGAACCAAATTAATGTTTGGTGCTTAATCCCATAGTCATCAGCACCCACTAATACGCACCAAACGTTTTGAATCCACGTTCTAGTCTTTCCCAAACTTTGATTTGGATTCCTTTAAGCAAAGAGTTAAAAGGCTGTGTCTAGACAGATATGACCCATCCTCGGCCGCATTGTCGCTTACCATCAGGTGAGATACTCGTAGCAGTTAAATGTCTGCCTATTATATAAAAAAGCAGACTTTAAATATACGAGTTAAGGATCATCCAATCTCCAAAAGCATTGAAACATTTTATTCTCTCAGTCTCGCACGTCCAACTCGCCCACACACGCGCGGCAGTCAGAGCCTGTGCCTCCTCCTCCAGTCTCAAACCACACCTGGTCTCCGAGGCAGGTGCCTCTTGATGATTGCGTCACTTACTTGGAGAAGGAAGTCGCTAATATCAAGTAAGTAATCATGTATTTGTGGCCATAGCCTTTTTAAGATGCCCTTTACTGTCAACCACAAGCAAAACTGTAATCAACACAAAGTCCCAGTTTGGAATTTGTGAGTGGGTTTTTCTGTCTTAAAACTTAGAAACTAGACTTAGACTGGATAAAACTTAGATAACGGTATTAACATCGCCGTGCTCTGTTTGGCCCTAAGCCTGATCTCTCTTCAGTCGGTCATGTCGAATTGTCGTCACACCAAAATATGACAGTAAAGGAACAAAAAAATGCACCTCTGTGTTCCGGTACACACTTGTACTCTATAACATTCCGCGCAGAAGGTTAATCATGGTTAAGATTGGCCGCCATGCTCGAAATTCGGCTAGGAAGATCTTATTATTATTATTATTGCTATTAAGGCTCACTCTTTTTCATTGGGCAATCCTAAAGTTAGTAGCTAAATCACTTGTGTTATGGAAATCAACGTTGGGTACCATAAAACCTAGACCCATCCATATTCCTACATTGACCTAACTGGCGATCGAACACGGGCCTTGACTGTTCTGCTCATTTTCCAGACTAGTCCTAACAGAAGAATCCAGCCACCGTGACATCCAGTCGACAGAGATCGACACTCTTCGCTCCAAGCTGGTGCTGGTGGAAGATAAGAGCCAGCACTTGTTGTCCACCCTGGTATCGCTAAGGGCAGCGGTGGACGACGAGGCAGAGAGGGCGGCCAACTGGGCGGCGCAGTTCAAGCATGACTTGTCTAATGTGCAGCTGGCTTTGCAGGTTATACATCTGATATATTGATTGACCTTTCGATTTTCATTTTTATTTTATTTAAAAAACCTTTTAGTTACGGAAATGTAATAAGCCCTAGCAACTTTGTTAGTTAAAGGTATGGACGTTGTTTATCATTAAATCCTACTGGCATATTTTAGGGTTCCGAAAATCCGAATCCCAAAAGGCAAGTAAAAACCCATGGAATCACTTTGTTATCCGTCTGTCTATCGAGACCCGTCTTAGTCAACATAAGTAATATTCTAACATTTAGTAGGGGAATCAAATCTAATAGTGTCCCGTAGACCTAGAATCATGAAAGGCAATAATAATAATAATAATAATATAATAATAAGTTTATTGGTACAAATTGTTACATCTGGTATCTTAATATAGGTACAAAGTATTGGCGACACAATAATAAGATACGGTTGGAACGTTAACAGCTGTCATCATCAATCATCATCAAATTTAGGAGCTAGGCTCTTGTCGGTGGAGTTTTTTCCATTCCTCTCTGCTTTCCGCCCTTCTCTTAACCTCCTGATACGACCCGACATTTATCTTTTCTTTTATTTGCTGCATGTAGCTTATTCTTGGTCTTCCTCGCTTCCTTTTTCCTTCTATTCTTCCTTCTATTATCGTTTTAATAAAATTGTCGTGTCGAATCAGGTGGCCTAACATTCGTCCCCTCCTACACTCTATTGTTTCCATCAATCTCCTTTTTTCCCTAACCATAGACAAAACTTCTTCATTTGTTTTCTTTTCCGTCCAACTTATACGCTCCATTCTCCTCCAGCACCACATCTCGAAGGCTTCCAGTCTCTCTCTGTCCCTCTTTGTCAATGTCCACGCTTCACATCCATAGAGTGCTATACTCCAAATGTACACTTTAACAAGGTTTTTGCGAACTTTGCTTGATATTCTGGCCTTGAGCAGGTGCTTTTTTGCATTATAAGCTTGTCTCGCCATCGCTATCCTTGCTTTTATATCTGGTGTACATCTGGAGTCACTAGTTATCAAGCTACCAAGATATTTGAAGGTTTTAACCTGTTCTATTTTTGTGTTATTTATTGAGATAGGGCTATATTTTTCCTTTTTAGAAGCAATTAGTGTTTTTGTTTTATTTATGTTAATTTTGAGACCAAATTCTTTAAAAGTAGTGTCCATTTCTGTAACCAGTTCTTCCAACTCCAATCTATTTTCTGCAATGGCTGCAATATCGTCGGCAAAACGAATGAATTTAAATACGTCCCCATTAATTTTGACGCCCCCCTTTTTTGATTCCGTTATTCTGCGTATCGCACATTCTATGAATAAATTAAAAAAAAAAAATAGCGGTGAAAGTGGACATCCCTGCCTAACTCCCTGTCTTATTTTTGCCTTTCCGTTTTCCTCTCCTACTTCTATTACCGTTTCTTGGTTTTTATATAATTCATAAATAATCCTTCTGTCTCTATAATCCAATCCAGCTTCTTTGAGTACTTCCATCATTATTTTCCAAGTGACCTTATCGAACGCCTTTTCTAAGTCGATAAAAGCTATATGTGTGTCCATGTCAAAATCCAGTCTCCTGTCTATTACCAATCTCAAAGCTAGTATCGCTTCTCTGGTTCCCTTCTCTTGCCGAAACCCATATTGATCCGGTCCCAAAAAGCACTCTGTTAACGGTCTTATTCTGTTCTGAATTATTTTTATTAAAATTTTACTTGCCTGTGAAATAATACTTAGTCTTCTATGTTCTTCGCATTTGAGTGTGTTTGCTTTTTTCGGTAGTGTCACAGTCTTGCTTAAATTAAAATCTTAAGGTATTTTGCCTGTTTTATACATTTCTTGAATTAAATTAAAAATTTCCTCTTTCAACTGATTGCAAGCTGCATATTTAACCATCTCAATATAAATATTATCAACTCCTGCTGTTTTCCCGTTTTGAATTAATTTCAAAGCTATTTCGAATTCTTCTTTCAATATCAGAGGTCCCAGTTCTAAAGTATCTACATCTTCTTCTTTTTCCATATAGCTTTCTGACATCCCTTCTCCTGAATAAAGCTCTTCTATATACTCTATCCATCTTTTAACAATTTTTTAAGAGTCCATTAGTATTTTCCCTTCTTTATCTAATATAGCTGTACTTCGTCTCTTATGTTTCTTGTCCATTTGTTTAATTATACTGTAGGCTTTTTCCATTTTCCCCCGTTTCATCATAAACTCTATTTTATTGCATTTCTCTTCCGTATGTTTTTCTTTGGTTTCCCTGCACTGTCGAGTTATTTTGTTTGTTAATATTCTGTACTCCTTTGCCTTGACATCATCCGTCTTGTTTCTTAATTCTCTTCTCTCAAGCATTAGCGCTATAATTTCTGGGCTAAGCCAGTTTTTCCTCGGAATTAGCTTCTCTTTCTTTATCGTCTCTTCTGCGCTTTTGACCATTATGTTTTTGATTTCATTCCACCTTTCTTCAATATTAATATTTTGAATGTTATTCTTACATCTATCAATAAATTGCTATAACTTATGACCTACTTTATTACTATATTGCACTTTACTATCACTATTTATATCCTTAAGTTTATTGAGATCCAAGTTCTTTGGTTTGTGTTTTCTTTTTAGTTGCTTAGTTTTAAAATTGTGTAGACTTATAAGAAGGTTGTGATCAGAATTTAAATCGGCCCCAGGTAAAGTCTTACACAAACTTATCTGTTTTAGAAATTTACTTTTAATTATTATGTAGTCAATCTAATATCTAGCAATATCTCCCGTCATTTTCTACGTATAGAGTCTTCTTTTTGGTTGCTTAAACATTGTATTTGTAATAATCAAATCATTTTCTTTACAAAATTGTACCAGTCTGTCCCCTCTCTCATTTCTCTTTCCCAACCCAAAACTTCCTACTGAGTTTTCTTCCTTTTCTTCACCGACCACCGCATTGAAGTCACCCATAATAATCAAACTATCTGTATCTTTAACTGTATCTAAAATTGAATCTATGCTGTCATATATCTCTTCTATCTCTTCATCTGGGTGGCCACTCGTGGGCATATAAACTTGCAATAAAGTAATATTAAATGGTTTAGCTTTTATCTTAACTGCTGTTAATCGGTCACTAAGGTGTATGGTATTTTCTATGTTTAAGCCCCATTTTTTATTTAATATTATAGCGGTGCCATTAGATCCTTGTTTCTCTCCCGTATATATAACTCTATATTCACCACTCCAAAAATCTAAACTTCCTCCCCATCTTACTTCCGCTAATCCCAGTATATCAATTTTGAGTCTGTCCATTTCCATCTTTACTTCTTCTAATTTCCCCGGCTCTAGCATCGTCCTCACATTCCATGTGCCAACTTTACAAGGATTTCGCTGGATGACGACCGATTCAGCCTTGCTCCTGACCCTGCCGGACTCGGACCGCCACGGCATATTACATCGTGGAAGCCCGTTGTCAAGAACTACTTTATTATTGTTGTCCATATTCATAAAACTCCAAATTAGGAAAGATAGTGTGGTGGTTTCCCTCTTGCCTTCCACACCGCAGTTTAAGAACCGGTTTATCCCGCATCTCAATATCCAGTCAAAAGCCCTTCTTGATACTATATCTTCGGCCTTTTGCCAGTACTGATATTGCTGCTGCACAACACCAGGGGAACGCTTATTTGATGGCGGTTAATCAGCTGTACTAGTTTAAAAAAAATAAAAAAAACCGACTTCAAAACTGCCTTCAGTGCTAATTAAAACTTAAAATTTTATAAACAAATTTAAACTAAAAAGTACAAAATAATTGTGCCGGATGACACTCGTTCTGGTGTGGTGCGAAGAGGAGGGAAGCCAGACACCCGTCTGCTCTGGTACGAGGGGCGAAATGATAACGCCTATGTCAGGTCACGGTAGTACACAGCCAACCCAATTTTCTATCGGTGGACTGTATTGTGTACGGTGAGGTGGCTGTTCAGTTCTTCCTATGTGCAGTGTTTTCTTCCTAGTGTTCTGGCTAGGGCTCTTCCTTTTCCTTAGGAGAGATGTTTCTTCTTTGCTTGCTCTGGATCGAATGAATTTCACCACACTCGAAGTTCGCACAACCCCCTAGGGGATCGGGAAAACCGTTCGGGGCGACGGCCCCCTTCGGTGGGTTCAATCGCTGTCCGTGGCTACGGACAGGTCGTTTGGTTGGGGGAGACGTTGCCGTCTCACGTCCTTGGTTGGGTTGGCGCTGGCGAGCTTTTCAGCTACGAGCCAGCGTCGAGGTCAGTTTGGGTGGTGTCATGTCCGGTGGTCATCAACTATCTGCGAGGCTTGCGCCTGCAAGCTGATAGTCGGGTCAGTCCTGTTGCTGCTGTCCTCGTCACCATCACTGGTGGTGAGGAGGTCTCGCGGGAAAGCTCGGAGTCGAGTCGAGCTGTGGTCTGGTGGCCTCGAGTGGTACGGAGCGATGTTCCTCAAATGCGGATGCCGAGATCCCTCCGCTCTTCGGAACAAACTTCGCAACAATGAATTTCACCGGCAACCTGCCTCTCTTTTATATCGTATTTTGGCGGGAAAATTCCCGCCAATTTGGCGCCGAGTGAGCAGGAAGTCGGTGCGAGCGAGAGGGGAGATGGCGCGCGCGTGATTTTCGCGGTCAAAAAGCAATACCGTGGAGAGAGCCGCGCGCCATCTCGCAATTAGAAAGAGAGGGAAATAGAGCGGGCTTGAATTTTGAGTTGAAAAGTCAATACCGTAAAGAGAGCCGCGCCCTATTTCCCTATGACCTAATTATTTCTAAGTCCTCATATACGAGGGTGTGTACCTAAGTTATTTGTGTGCCTAATCCCCCCCGGCTGTTACTTTATTTATTTACAAACACATAATACATAATACAATTTCAACACAAACAGAACAAATTTCAAACTTATAAATATTTACAAACGGTCATACCTACAAATCTATAACAATAACAAAACAATACTATCTACTATCTACATCGTGGACGCCGTCCTGTACAATAATATTTAAATTACCTAACTGTTCTACGAAATTATACAAGAAACCTATTTCCAATTTATTATCTGTTATTTTTTGGAGTCGCGCTGTTCAAATGCGATAGCGTCATTTGGAAGAAAGTAGTAACGAGAAGGAAGATCGTTTAAAGAAGAACAGGAAAAGATTTGCTAATAGCATTTTTAAAGAGAGGGGGGGGGGGGGAGGGAAAGAGGAGGGAGCTGCGCCTTTGACTTTGTTTTATTAGCATCCTATACAGTACCTGACAAAACATCTGGTGTTTTAATTACTAAACTCCTAATTTTTAAGGAGTTCCACCATCAGCTCAGCTCCACATAATGACTATCAGACGTAACAACATGTCAACATTAAGATACTAGTACGAAAACACTATACGTGCCTTCAAAATTTGAGGGTTTCCCTCGATTACACCAAGATCCCAGCATCAGATCTCGACTGGGCCAAAATGGGACCAACTAGAAGGTATAACCTTTAGGTAAACAATTTTTTTTTCAAATCGGTCCACAGCTGAATGAGATATGCGGTAACATAGCCACAAAAAAAAAAAAAAGAAACATACAGTCGAATTGATAACCTCCTCCTTTTTTGAAGTCGGTTAAAAACTGTATGATAGTCGTCAGCGCCCTCCACCGGAGTTACAGGACTCGGGTAAGTTATTGCCATCTCTAAATATACATTTTTCTTTACTAAAAAAGAAACAAAATAAAAAAATTATAATATTAATTAGATGTTTAACGACTAATTTCTAAGATCAGCAGAGGAAACTGTGTGTATGTGTGTGTGTGTGTGTGTGTGTGCGTGCAGGCGTGTGCAATGTGTTTGTATTTATGTCACTGTATTCATGTTCATTTGAGCGTTGTTTTCCCTAACAGTTATTATTTTAGATATATTATTCATAAAGTGGTCATTTTCAAGAAGTCCTCAGTTTCCACATATGTCAGCCCCTGCAACCACTGGCGCAATACCAGTTTACATTTTCTTGTGTTGGTGGCAAAAATGTTAAGTTCTTTGTTAATTTTATTATAAAGTTGAGAACTCTTAATGTAGTATTGCTAGGGCTGTATTGTAAGGAACATGTTCACAAACTCTGTATCTTATTCGTCGGCCCACCCGCTGAAGACCATGCACTATCGGGAGAGACCGATGTCTTCGGAGTGTCATTTGGAGCACATAGAGCTGCCTGGTCGTAAGTACTTCGCAGTCTCTGTACAGATCAACGGTTGGGTACCGGAAATGCTTTTTTGACATAACTTTTAAGACAGCTCTCTATGCTCGTTCCAGTTTTATGAAGTGAGTGAAACAGACACCTCCCCAAGCTGGAATGCAGTAGGTGAGGATCGACTGGACTAAAGCAAAATACACGAGCTTCACGGTTTTGGGGTCCGCAGAGTTTCGTAGTTTTCTAAAAACTAGTAGTAAAAATACACTAGTAAAAATCTAAAACCGTAATTTGGTGGTCACATCTTTGAAACAAAGATTTGTTAGTGTTCGTAAGTGCGTGAGTCCAACTCACACTTGCACGGTTTTTTTTCAGGAGCTGCAAAGCCAGCAGCTGACAACGGTGATGCGGCTAGAGAGCGCCGTCAGCAGCCTAGTGCACGAGCAGCACGAGAGGGAGTTGCTGGAGCAAGCACTCACGCAGCACGACAACAAGATCCGAGCTGTCAACAACCTTGGTGAGAAGGCCATGGACTTGACAGCCTGGCGCATTTCATTCATTTTACTCACAACTATACTTCACAACAGCTTTTTAATTCAACTGCTCTGTATATTCATTTCTTGGTCTTGCTCTTCTTTCTTTCAGTATGGTTTTGACAACATTTAAAATTTTAATGTTAATTATGCGTGTATTGTCGCTAAAACTTCTGTTGTAAAATTACCATGTTGTTATCCAGTAATTCATCTAGCGTGCTGCCAATACAATTGTTCGTTGGAAGTTTAGCCATCTTAATACGGTCAGATTTTATGCGAGGCAAGAACTAGTGTTGCTTGGGTAATCGATGTCGCCGGATTACGGTCATATCAAAACTTAACTAGTTTTTCGCATTTCTTGTAAAGCAACCATCAGCTATGCAGTTTTAAATAACCTTAATATACCTAAAGACGTCGTTAGTCTACTAATTTTTCAATCCTCAGAGGAAGTGATAGCGTACATAAAGAGGACGGTGGAAGAGGAACGCGAGAGGAACGCCGAAAGCCGAGCCGCGTTGGAGGCAGAGCTGATTGAGGCGCGCCGCTCGTCGCAGCAGTTGGCACAGCTGTCTGCTGTCAGGGTGCAGCTGCAAAACGCTGCTACTGAACCGGTAAGATCTTACACCTTAAGTCTTATGAACCAGTTCATTAATAATGTCCTCCTAGCCGAACTTCTACTACAGCGGTCATCTCAATTCTCAACAGAAATAAGCCAACTGCGCGGGAGATATTATAATGCACAAGTGTGCGCGCAATACACAGGTGCACTCTTCTTCCTGTTCTGTTCCTTCAATCTCATAGTTCATGAAAAATTAATCGTGTTATATTCCCGTCTCTAGAGCCCCAAGGGGTTTCCACCCTTATGTCGTTGACATACCACCTTGGACGAACTAACACTACTGATATGTACCAAACGTTTCAAATCTACGTTCCCCTTGCCAGAAAATGAATTTCGTTGCCAGCGGAAGAACATCCTAAACATAATTTGGAAATTTAAAAAAAAGAGTGAATATACTGTTCATATTCAGACATGACCCATCCGCGGCTGCACCGTCGCTAACTATCAAGTGAGATTGCAGCCAAATGTCCGCTTATGACTTTAGAAAAAACTAGCTTTTCCGTTTACGTCATTTAAGTAAATAGCGTAATTTCTATAAACTCATTCGTCTTGCTAGGAATAAAGAGACACACAATTCTTATTTTTCGACTGCTGTTCCAATCCAAAAAAGGAATCAGACCACTTCTTGTACTAATTCCTCCTGAATACTAGTATAGCTTTTTTTTGTTCACGCCAAAAAGCTGTTTGTTTGTTCTCTTCTTACCAACCAATGACCACAACCACATTTCAGTCACACAGTTGATCCAATTCTCTATCACAGTCGATAGACCGTCTCTCGATCCTGGAGGTAGCGACAGCAGACGCGCGCGCCGAGGCAGCTGACCACGCCGGCCGCATGGACCTCATCACACGGGACCTGAGGGCGCTGACGAAGTCCTACCACAAGATCAGGACGGAGCTGGCCGACTTCCAGGCGAGAATCAACTTTGAGAACCATGAGACTGGCAGTGATAACGGTTAGTAACTTAGTACTATGTGAGGTAGTTTTATCTGTCTTTTATTTCATATCAGCCCATTGCAGTCGACTGCTGGACATAGGCCTCTCCAAGACTGCGCCAACTTTCACGGTCCTCCGCTTCTCGCAACCAGCCAACACCGGCCACCTTCTTCAGGTCATCGGTCCACCTAGCAGGGGGGCGTCGAAGTCTTTTCCCGAGAACTTTTGTCTTTTATTTATTTAAACTTTATTGCATCAAAAAGAAAGTACCATTGGCGGACTTATTATCTTAAGGCATCTGTTTTTCTGAATGAAACGCAATAGACCATACATGTCTTGAAACGTAATATTATTTATCTCTCTCTCTCTTTATACGAGTATCACTCTAGGTAAGCGCTGGTCAAGCCTCAAATTAATAGGTGTTGATTGTAAAACACCAGATATACATTATTAATTAACAAGCAATTAACAATGTGTATCACCGCAACTTCGCCCGCACCAAAAGTAAAATTTTCCATACAAACTTTCATCCCCCATTTCACCCCCGTGATGATATTATATCGCGACAAAAGTAGCCCATATCCTTCCCGGGGTTCAAGCTATCTCTGCACCAAATTTCATTCTAACCGGTCCGGTAGTTTCGAAGTCTATTCAATACAAACGAACAAACAATCAAATCGTATCCTTTTTAGAACATATCAAGATAGAAGGTTAAAAGATATCTTTCTCAATCCAGAAACTTAGGTAATGGACAGTAGTTTGAGCCTCAGGACTTAGTTACCTAGTGATTTAATTAAGAAGGACCACTACTTAAAAATTTCAGGTAACTTAATATGGAGAATAGACAACTTCACAGCACGGATGAAGGAAGCAAAGGAGAATGACACGGTCCTAAGCAGCCCTCTCTTCAGAACCAGTAAATATGGATACACTTTGAAGGTAAGTGCTTGCTTTAAACTTCCATCGCTCAAAGTTGGTCATTTGCATAACTGTCCTGTTCTTTTGTTTATGATTAAAACCATCTCCATGGTTTTTATAGCCTGACCAGAAATATATGGGACCTGAATTAAGGGCGCTTGAAACCCTCTTTATATGACAACACTTGGTATAATCCTACCAGCGTAGATTGGCAACTGAACATAAAAATCATTTTTTATACTTGTTTACATTCAAGTTATTTTTTAAGCCTGCTGCCTAATGATAACAGATTCTACGATAAAAGAACACTACAAAACACTCGCAAATTGAAACTTATTAAATTCTGTAACTCTTTGTTATATTGGCTTCACTAACGGGTAAAAGAAACATTAATCCACTGTTTTTCTTAATGATGTTATTTATAATGTTATCATAATTTTAATAGTGTATATGAAATCATGGAAAACTCAACGAACTATTATAGTTGAGATATCTAAGTAGGGTTTAAATAAAGAAAATAAGACTGAAAACAAGTATTTATTGTATTATTTTTTCAAAATCGTTATAAAAATATCCATCAGTAGCCAATTTTCACTATTCGCATTATAAGACATACCAAAAATTCGTGATGACAACTGTATCAATATTTAATTTAAAGAAACCGTGGCAATCACATAGACTTTCTTGTCGAAAAATAGTACAACACATGATAAACCACTTTTATTTGACGAAAACGAATAGTTCTCGGTATTTTTATCACATAAAAATTGCACTCGGTCGAAAATAAGTTTACGCGTCCACTTTGACACTGATTATTATGAAAATTAATGACATGTCAATGACGATTTGAAGTTTCTGTTGCCAGTAAAAGAAATTAGTTCCAGTTGTTTTCCGCAATATGGCGAGGTCCCATATATTCTTGGTCAGGCTATACAGATTACTTAAACACTATTGATGTATCGAAACAAGTATTTCAACAATCCTTCCTATTGGATGCTATATTTTAAATAATATGAAGATTCTTTTTTTGGCTAGGTCGATATCTGAGTCTGTAGACAAGATGCAATCTATTCTAAAACGAAGTTCGCTATCAAAATGTATGAAACCATGGATGAAACTGACTAAGTCATCGAAGAATGCATCTTGTTTAAGAGCCCTGGTCTATTTAGTAAAGTTAGCCTATAAAGATCCAACTGCTGGGCAATGGCAATCCCGACCGCGCCGCGGGTTGCTTAACTTTGATATCACTACCAAAGCGCTGCCGCCACCGCTCAATTAAGTTCTTTTAATGTCTACATCTCTGTTGTATCCAGAGGCCCTGCTCTGTAATAAATTGTAAGAAACAGGCGCCTTTCTTGTTTAATTTGGGAAGGGGGCATGAGTAGGACGGCTCGAGTCGAAAATACAGACTTCGTTTTATTTTTAATACAGTTTTCTTTCATATTTATACAAGTTTAAATAACGCTGAGGTCACGCAATGACGTGTTCAAAAGAGATCAAGAATTTCGCACGTGTGGATGGACTGCACGGTAGCTCAGTTAGTAAGAGCTTTGGCCCGGTTAGCCAAAGGTCGTGGGTTCAAATCCTACCCGTGTGCGAACTTTTGGTTTCTTATTTAAACTTATATCGGTAAACTAAGTCTTCATTTTAATAGCCCCTGTTTTCATTCCTTTCCCAGGCGGAGGTGAACTTAAACGGCATAGGCAAATGGAAGGGTCGCCATATCACGTGCACGGTGCGGCTAGTGGGTGGCCCGTACGACGCGCTGCTGGAGTGGCCGTGCGACTTGGCCGTCAACATCGTGCTCAAGGACCAGCCAGCCAAGAGGAGCCAGGTCAGCTTTATCGCGTGTTGATACGGGCAAATAATTAATCTAGATATAGTTACCGAGCGTATAAATCAATAAGAGATAGCAATTGAGTTAAATAGCTTCTACATAAAAGAGTTAATGTTTTTAGAAAAGGTAAAGAGGCCTTTTTCCTAGGTCAGGATAAAGGTCCTAACAAAGAAGGTGCTTAATTAATAGAGAGTTAATTTTTTTTTTAAATACGACCGAGCAGCCATGTATTTCATCCAAGTAGATTTTTGACCTTTATTGAACTGTCATGATACGATGTTATGATTGGATATAATAAATTGCGTGGTCAATTATTTTGTATGGTTCATTTTGTTGTTGTAATTTTAGTCAAAAGCTATCTAAATAGACTTCTTAGGTCCTGCACTACCACCATTTAAAGTCTAGCTCGTATTGGATTTCCACGCTGTATAGCTCAGGTTAAGCCAGTTTTTCATACACGTGCGGCCACCGTAAAGGTCTGCTCCTCCGAGGAGTGATGGGCTAAGTGACGACAGTAACTCTACTCGAAACGGGAAAAAAAGCAAAGCGAGCTCACTCGTTAGGTTCTGGCACTCCCACTCACCGGTGGAAGCTGCGTGGCGCCGGTCTCCGGCGGGAGGGTGGTAGCTACCAGGCGGCACCTAATGGCTGAACGGCCGCCATCGAGAATTGGAGTTTAATAATAATAATTTTATGCTGGCTATACAGGAGCAGATAGTACCTAGCAACCCGGAATATCAGGAAACATATGACTAAAGAACTACAAACTGACACATGCAGACATTGCAACAGTGCACTGGAAACAATACCATCTCAATCTGGCATATTTTCTGCTGCCAAGACTTACGCTAAGCGGGGACCTTGTTGGTACCTCCTTTGTTAAGATATTCTATACTGTCCTGCCCCAGGGCATGAACCTATCTACCTTTTTACCACTCTCCACTATTTTTGGCCTCTGCTTCCCAGTCCTTTTTGGAACTGCCTGCCATATAAAAGACCCTTTTTTCAGGCAATGGACATAGTAAAATCCCTACAACTCCGGCGCAAGTCTTCCTCAAAGCGACACGACTACGACGCCACGGAAGATCAGGAGAAGGCCAAAGCAAGCTCTAACGAGGCTCTGGACAAATCCGTACTCCAGTTGAAGAGGCAGTACATCTTCATACCGCACACCAGCCTTGATAAGTTCGAGTATATCAAAAATGATGTCATGTTTCTGGAGTTTATTGTCAACTCCTAAGCGAAGGTTTGGGAACACTTTTCGAATAGTTTAATCCAATTACTATAATAAGTAATTTGGCGGTATTTTAAGATCGAGTGATAAAGAGATGCAATTTCATTGTCAAGAATAATTTAATCTAGCCAATGGTATATGCTTACGTACGAGGGGCGTTCAATGTATTCTTGGTATGGGCATGAAAGAAAACTCAGAAAATTTGGAAAAAAACCTATTTTTCAATGTAATCCCCTAGAACCTCAATACACTTATTAGAACGATAAATAAGTTTCTCTAAACCTTCTAAAAAATATTCTTCTGACTTCTCCTCAAAATGGGCATTAATTGCTGTCTTCAGTTCCTCATCGTCGGAAAATCGCTTTCCACGAAGGTCTTTTTTCAAATTTGGGAATAGGTGATAATCACTGGGGGCCAAGTCTGGACTGTACGGAGGATGATTAATTTCTTCGAAGCCGCAGTCTCGCGCAGCAGCCTTCGCCACGCGGGCCGTGTGAACCGGCGCGTTGTCGTGAAGCAACAACACCCCCGCTGTGAGTTTTCCTCGCCTTTTTTCTTTGATTGCTCCTTTTAAATTACGCAGTGTGATTGCGTATGATGCTGCTGTGATGCTTACACCCTTTTTAGTGTATTCTATCAATAAAATACCTTTGGAATCCCAAAAAACCCTCTCGGCTCTGCACCCTTTTTTACCCACTGCATGGACTCCTGTTTACTCTCAGGGTCATAGTGATGAACCCACGTCTCATCTCCAGTAACAAGTCGGTCGAAAATACTCGTTGAATCTTCTCCACAGAGCTCTAAAAATTCCTTGCAGCACTCGACACGAACTTGTTTCTGAGGTGCGGTCAGCATTCGCGGCACCCATCTTGCACTGACCTTTGAGAGGTTAAGATGGTCATGCAGGATAGCATGTATGGTACCCACGGATAGGTTTGTTATCTCTGCTAACATCTTGATTTTTATTCTAGCATCTTCAAGTACAAGTTTTTCCACTTTTTTCACATTTTCTTCAGTGGTGACGCTCACGGGCCCGCCCGAGCGAGGGTCGTCTTCAATGCTTTCTCTGCCTCTTTTGAATTCACTTGACCACTTTTGAACGGTTGATAACGACGGGGCAGAGTCTTGGTAAACAGCGACCATCTCTTCGTGAATGATTTTTTGGATTTTTCCCTGCTTAGTGAGGAATTTTATAACAGCGCGATGCTCGATTTTCTTTATCATTGTGACGTCAGACATTCTGGTCGTCTTTCACTGACAATAAATATAAAAGTAATGATCGTAATTAAATGTTTTTTTTTATTTATACCCTCAGATAGTGTCATTAACAAATAAGATAATTAGATTACCCACGTTATTAGCAAATTACCCCGATACCGAGAATACATTGAACGCCCCTCGTAAGTTTATATTGTTTCCATTAAATGTTAAGCAAAGTAGTTTGGTTTTTTCTAAGCTGTCATTTAAAATCCATGTATTACGCTAGTAATAAAGAAACTCTGGACTGCCTCGTTGGTCTAGTGGTCAGCACGCTGGGTACTATCCACGAGGTCCCGGGTTCGAATCCCGGGTCGGGCCGAGTGTTTGGGTTTTTCTGTCTTCAAATTACTCAGACACAGCTCCGGAGTCAAGAAGTTGGTGGTGTTAACACCCCCGTGCCTCGGTGCGCACGTTAAGCCGTTGGTCCTGCGCCTGATCTCTCTACGGTCATGTCGGACTGCCGTCTCACCGAATTATGAGAGTGAAGGAACAGAGAGTGCACCTGTTTATTGCGCACACACTTGTACACTATAATATGTCCTGCGCAGTGGGCTAATCTCTGTTGAGATAGGCCGCCGTAGTCGAAATCGGCTAGGAGGACATCATCATCATCAAAGAAACTCTTAATTTATACCAAATCAATGAAGACCGATTAGATATTATATTTTTAATTTGTTAGCGTACATTTATCGGCCATCATTTTGTGTATAATTGAAAGTACAATTTGGAAAATGACAATAATTATATAGTAATAAAGCACTTAGCTATAATTGTTTTATATACCTACTAATAATCTAAGTAATGTAAGTGTAGCTTACGTGATATATTATTATATAACTACCATGCACATTATGTAAGTGTAAATAATAAATAAAACATTACATTATTGTATACATATTTTTATTATTTTAAACATTCAATACAACATTGGTAGGACTCATTGGATGAGCTATTTTATACTTAGTAGTACAAATATTTAAATATATAATATAATAACTAACCTACGAATATACTATAAATATATTTTTAAGTATTGTTGTCGGAAACATCTTTCAAATATATTGAAATAAATGCATGGCACCCAAGGATCAAGATATAAATATAAAAAATACAATTAAAATAATATGTACTTATAGTAATTTGACTAATGAGGTAAAGATTGGGTAGTATACTGTTTTAGGTTATGTACTCAATAGTTGTCATTGTAAAGTGAAGGGAGCCGTAACGATATTATTATTTTAACATCCATCTAATTACAATACGTTAATATTCATTTGTGAAATAAATGCAGACGACATCAATATTGTTAACACTCATGGTGTTTCATACAAGATAAGTATAGTTCATACGACAACTACACATTTCAATTCTTTTTTGCTGAGGTCCTAAGTATCTAAGTAATTTAATTGAGTATATTATATTTCACAACAGAAATAACAATTACCACTGTTTCCCGGTAAGTACGATCCGTTTCAATCATGACAAGACGCAATTGATCAATCAGTCATCTCATTGTCATCATCCGTAGAACCTGCAACATAAGAGTTGCTACCTAAATTTTTATTGCTTCTTAAGATTATTTTACTATAGATGTTACTTAAAATAATAATAATAATTTTATATTATAAAATAATAATAATAATTTTATATTATAAAATAATAATAATAATTTTATATTATAAAATAATAATAATAATTTTATATTATAAAATAATAATAATAATATTAATTTTGAATAGGGCTTAGTTCCAAAATCGAGTACAATATGTACAATCCGTTAGAATGTAACTTTACAAAAAGAAATTTAGAAAAAAAAATGCTCAGATTATAACAATAAGTAATGGCTAATATTAAATGGGTTATCTACCCATACCCAAGCGCCGTTAAAGTTCCTTACAATGCGGGCAACAGTTCATGAAAAGGAAGAATTAATATTACGGTGTCAATAGAGCGAGATGGCTTTACTGTAAAATCTGTATTATATTATTGCACTTGAAAAAATGACCACCAGAGGCGGGAATCGAACCCGCGTTCCTCGCATACCGGGCGATTGCCTAACCTCTCGGCCACACTGGCGTTGGCAGAGCCTGTCGAAATTTTCAAGTGCTTCTTAACGCTGTAATGCCGCGTTGTTTTCATCAATGTTTTAGGATAACACCCTCAGCACTCGAAAGAAATACTATTGCAAGTATTTAACAATGGTAAGAAATACTATTGCAAGTATTTAACAATGGTAAGAAATACTATTGCAAGTATTTAACAATGTTAATCGCCCGGTATGCGAGGAACGCGGGTTCGATTCCCGCCTCTGGTGGTCATTTTTTCAAGTGCAATAATATAATTTAGATTGCAAAGTGAATGCTTATCACTTAAAAACAATAATTTATTGTAAAATCTGTTTTGTTTAGAGCACGTTCACACAGTAGTCCAATTTACAGGGCCCGTTTAATCGTATACTTTTAGTTCAGGGATGTCATATGTGCTATCTGAACGTGCCTTTACAGAAATCAATACCTATTTATAAAAAAAAAACCCGACTGCAAAATACATTATATTTTTGAAATGATATTTTCACTAACTTTCACATGATACCCATAATGCTAAGATAAGAAAAAATACAATGTCTCCACTCTCCATTTTAGGGTTTCGTAGACCTGACAAGGAACCCTTATTTATTTTGGCGGGCGTCATTTTCAAAATGTATAAAGCCTATGACGCTACCACAGTTTACCGACACCTTAAATGTCAAAAACCGACCAGCCGCTTGGCTGCAGGGCGTGCCGAAGAAATACGCTCGAAAAACATGGTTTCATCCATCCATGATTGGATTTTAATCCTTCAATGTTAATTTGTTTTTGTTCGATATATGCATTCAAAAAGTTCTGATTTCTTTACTTTGTCTACTCTAAAATGATGTTGTGAATACAATTTATGGATTACCATCTAGCCATAGTTTTATTAACATAATTTTATAAGCATGCACTGATTGTGATCTGTCTGTATACCTTAAATAAATAAATAAACATTACCCTCCTTCTACGCAGTCGGGTAAAAATATGGCTACGCGCTTTGTAGAAAAGTCAAGTTGTCTTGCCAATTAGCAAAATTTTAATCTGTCTTTTACCGTAAAGTCACACCCTTTTTCCTAGGCATAAAAGATACAAATAAAATATTGTGTAAGACACACGGCTGCGCTTCGGACTACCCCACTTTGACTTTGACACCGCCTCTATTCCCCTCGTAACAAAAGCTGTTTTCGTAGTTCACATGGGTAACCTGACGTGCTGCATGTACATACCTGACTCCTTACAGCAGCGACTTGTACTGCGCCAGGAACTCCTCCTCTTCAACGAGGGAAGTGTCGAGGTGCTCGTCCTCCTCCACCTTGATGGCGCGAGAGAGACGAGAGAGAGCCTGCTCGCGCTCTTTCCTCCTGGAATTCGGATGGCGAGAATTTTAATTACAATGAGGGATTTTCCTAGTGTCAAAAATCAGTACTTAAAAATCCGCTAGATGGCGCTGAACAACCTAAGTCAGGTAGATTATTATTTAAGGTAAAGGCTGGTTTGAGTATTTATTATGTTATAATGTTTATGTTTAACATATTTCAGATTCACGCGTACTAACAGGTAATTTTTAAACAACATATTGATCATAAAGACGTTTTTTCCATTAGGTTTTCACTTAAGTACTTTCACTACATGCCTGTACACAATATAACAATAGTTTGTTATTGTTTTGTGCTCAATAATTTTGAAGCATAACTTAGATAAATAGCGCCATCTATCAACATACATTTAAACTAAAATTTTGAGCTGTCAGAAAATTCCTCAATTGTTCCCAATCCTACCACATGTCACGTTATAGCCCGACCGCAGATTTTGATATTCTGAAATTCGGAATAAGGATTCATTTAAAAATCAAATCACCACAAGCGCCCAGCCCGCACAGCTCACGGTTCCCGTTCTCGTCTACACCCTACACCCCGCCACCCCGCAGGCGAGGACTCAGTTATAGTCCAACAGTTTGACTGGCCTCGTTGGTCTAGTGGTTTAGCACGCTGGGTACTATCCACGAGGTCCCAGGTTCGAATCTCGGGTAGGGCCGAGAGTTTTTGTGTTTTTCTATCTTGAAATCACTTAGACACAGCTCCGGAGTCAGAGTTGGTGGTGTTAACACGCCCGTGCCTCGGAAAGCACGTTAAGCCGTTGGCCCTGCGCCTGATCTCTCTACTCTCACCGAATTATGAAAGTGAAGGAACAGAGAGTGCACCTGTGTATTGCGCACAGACTTGTGCACTATAATATGTCCCGCGCAGTTGGCTAATCTCTGTTAAGATAGGCCGCCGTGGTCGTCGCCGATGTCATTAGGGACGAGTGGTTTTGTTCCCCGCACATGTGGCTATATTTTCTTAGTTTCTTTCAAACACAACGTAAGTACTCTACCTGCACTTTTGAATTCTCACCAGCACTCAGTTAGACAGCTTACAAGTCGCGGCATAGTGCTGAATCTTATTATTTTATGCTCTTATATCGTCTTATACACTTCACTTGGTGGTTCATATGACCCATCCATTTTGGACATGGGCCTGTAGTCTAGTATACTTATATTCGTAATCTTAATATACATATAAAAAAACTGATTTTTTCGAACACTCATAACTCGCGAACAACTGGACCATTTTTGATGATCTATGATTTGTTGGATTCGTTTCCTCCTGGATTTATTATATTAGGGAAATTTCACATAAAGGGGTTAAAAAGGGGAATAACAGCTTGTATGAGAAATCTGGCGCAGACGAAACGCTGGGACAAACTAGTAAGGTTATGCAAGCGAAAGTTACTACGCTAAATCGATTCATTAGTTTCATAACTCCGAAAACATGTGTTTCCCGGCGTCCCGGACTATCCCCATACGAAATTTCCCGATAGTTATTAACTCGGAAGCCATCCCTTATGGGGGTGAAAGTTTCTATTAGAAATTCATGAACATGTACGTACTTTTTGTCTCTCTTTTGCCTCTTCTTGGTCACAACGCCAGAGCTTGTTGAGGGATTTGCTTGATCATCCACTGAAAACGGTAAGCAAATAATTTAATAATAAATTGTTGGTACGATTTTAAAATATAATACTGTTTAAAATGGAATTTTCGTAAACTTTGACGTGTTATTAAATTCAAACGTAGCCCATAGGACTGCAAACTGAATAGCTTACTCCCCAAATCATATTAATAACACCAACGATAATTTAAATAGAAACACAAGGATTTTTTTTAAACCTAAATTCATTACAATATCCTAGTTACAACTTTTACCGTGTCATTAAAAAAACTTAGTACCGGGTTTAAGCCAGGACTAAGCCATTAGCTAGTCAATTATAAAAGCATTTCTCTATTAGGATATGTCACGAATGTGTCGTTCATTCCTCTGTTGTCGACTAATATTTAGACCTATTTTAAACCTGGTCTATATTTTGTAATAACACCGATAGGGTCTCGTGTTTGGTCGTGTGTACCTGTGACGTGTCCCCCTCCGGCCACGAGCAGCTCCACCGCTTCGCCGGTCTGGTTCCTGGCCATACGCAGCGCCGTCTTAGCCTCCTCAGCATCGTAGCCCATTGCCGTTATCTGAAAAAGGAGATGTCCCAGAAATGTATGGAGCCTCACCAACACCATACCTAATTATAGGTGAATACGTGTAGTACAGTTTTAAACACACTTATTTCTACAGAAAAGCTTTATTTTTTGGTTGACCGGAGAGAGATCAGGCACAGGACCAACCGCTTAGCGTGTGTTCTAAACAAGTTTGAAACTTAACCTACTAAACCCAGTTAAAAATTAATGATGTAATCACATAATGTACAAATAAAAAGGAAAATAAAATGAATCCTTTTATATGACCATTTTTCACGCGACTGTTAGTTCCATATAATAAGAAAAGCCTTATTTCGTATTATGCCGAGTTGATAAATTATAATAAATTCAACATGCAATAAACCCAATAAATATTTTTTACTCACTTCAGCCACCAGTTTCTCATCGGGCACCACGATCGAGTCTTCAGAGCTGCCGGTTCCCTCGGAAGACTGTTCGTCGCTGTCTTCCAGCTGTAATACAAATATCATTGACAGAGCCATACTTTCAGAGAGAACAACACTAATAGGTTTTAGGACTGACAGTGTATTTATTTAAAAAAGAGGAAGACCTGTCATCTCGTATTGCGCAGCGATTCGAATTTGATGCTCCGAGCACACGTTCTTTTATGCGTCAAATTTAATATTTGATTGATTGAATTCAAAATTCAATTTCCGCGCGCTTATGACGCACTATCCTTGGGTTCTATACCCGGCCCGGCGAACCTTGATCCCTATGATAGTGCATGTTAGTGATGGGTCGTGTCGATGTAACTTAATGTAATTTGGCTACCGCCCTACCACTACCAATATAATGCTTTAAAACTTTGTTTTGATGATTGGGATCGAGACGTGCGATACGACAGCATTGTAGATGAGCCGTTTTTGATAAACGTAGGCGACAGCAGCTGCAGTTCAGATTCCGAGTTCGTGACACAAACCCTAATGTCATTATCAGATTCAGATTAAAATATATAAATAAACTAGCAGTTCCCCGCGACTTCACCCGCGCCAAAAGTCGGATTTTCCATACAAATTTTCATCCCCCATTTCACCCCCCTGATGATTTTATATCGCAACAAAAAGTAGCCTATGTCCCTCCCAGTGTCTCAAACTATCTGTGTGCCAAATTTCATTTGATTCGGTCGAGTAGTTTCGGAGCCTTCGATGCAAATAAACAAACAAACAAACAAACAAATATTTCCTCTTTATAATATTAGTATAGATGATCGCTGAACAGCTTTTGTTTTATATGGTTTTGTCCTACAGTTAATTTTTTAATTCTCTTGGGTATACAATCGTAAGTGCATGTATGCCGCGCTCCGTTCTATTCAATAGAGAATGTACTAATACTTAAGTATGAAAAAGTAATGACACTTATAATTTATCACTTAATTATGCCACACATGAAAACTGATACTAATAAAATCTAATCTAAAATAAAACAAAACCTGGTGTCCCCAGAAATATTTTATAAATTTGAGTGAAATAAAAACAATTTCATGCAACTTTTTAACATTCAGCACCTATAACTTAAATGATTATAAATCATGTACACTCGTTTTCATTATCGACATTTGTTTATCGATCTTTCCGCACTAGTCGATATCTTCCGAACAAAGTAACTTTTGCAGGACGTAAACGTAAAGACAGATTGAGATAATTTCTTGTAAATGTTAAGAATTGTTATAATTCCGACGGAATATCATTATAACAGCATATATCTACCGAATTTTAATTAATGGCATTTTTAGAAGCCTCCAATTCGATTCTAATGTAACGGTGTCGCCACTACAATGTTGTGTCGTAGGAATAACTGTCAATGTCATAGGGATCAAGGTTCGCCGGGCCGAGTATAGTAAAAGACTTTTCTTTCCAAATAATGTGGTGTCTGTCTTCCGTAACCGATAGAAAGGTCTTCTTAAGGGGCCATTCATAAATTTGGACACGTAAAGGGGGTAAGCCCTGTATGTAATGTACTAATTCTTACCAGCTCTGGCTGCTCCTGTATGAGGCGCACAGCTTCTGCGGCGTGGTTGTTGGAGTTCCGCAGCGCCAGCGTCGCCAGCCGCCGCTCGTAGCCCATGCCAACCAGCGCTTCCACCAGTTGTTGGCGAACCTCCGACCCGTCGAGGCATAGGCCTTGCAGGCGGCGTTGTCTGTAAACAGTACTCATGTTTGAAGATTGTTCGTTAGAGTGTGATAGAAACTTGACAAAGTCAAAAATCATATTCAATTTAGGACATAAAATGTCAATTATGACCTTGGCCACAGAATAAGTACTAGTACTTCGTACAGAAGTATGTCTTAGCAATTGTATTCAAAAAAATGTCAACTCAATGTCGTCAACAATATGGCGTAATTTAGTTCGCCTCAGAATCAAGCACATTTTCGTGTAGACACCTACAAAAATCCATTGCAAGATAATTTCATACTTATTACTCTGGAATATGATTCATAATACACTAAACCTATTAGGTGACGTAATATTACGCGACGCGATAGGGTTGACTGCTACGAGAAGCTTCTAACGCCATCTAGGGCCTCTTTCTAGGACTTTATTCATTCTCGTCCAGCCAGCAACGTAGCCGCGCGGCTTCGCGCAACTTGTTTTAGCCCCTTACAAAGGGTCGCCGCACGTAGGTACGTTTTTGCTACCTACGCGGGGAGATACACAGGCCTGCCTTGGCCAATGATTTGATTATTTTAGCAATTTTTATGTAAACCAGTCTACGTCCCTGTATAAGAGTTTCTGTATACGGTGTATTTACATACAGATATGACACATAGGTTCTCACTCACAGGCTAGTGACAACCATTACTTATACGCACCAAACGTTTTAAATCGTCGTTCCTCTTGCGTACGGCTAGAGAGTGGAATTCGTTGCCAGCTGAAGTGTTTCCTAAACACTACGATTTGGATTCCTTTAAGAAAAGAGTGAATAGGCTGCTTCTAGACAGACATGTCCCATCGTCGGCCGCATCGTCGCTTACCATCAGGTGAGATTGCGGCCAAATGTCTGCCTATTAAATTAAAAAAAAAAACCTAAGTGTCTTATCTGTATGTAAATGGCAACCCTTAAACTATGATATCAAAGACTCAAACCCTGGGTCAGTCGTATTAAATTAGGCCTAATCCCGACAGCCTAAGTCCATGACATATCTCACTTTCTGATAAAAATACAAAAGAGACAAACTACAATAGTTTATAGTCAAACTTAACTGAATCAGTTACAACAATTGAAAATAAGGATATCAAACGATGACAACTAAATTCATATTGTTAATATTATGATCCCGTGATATAGGGCAGGGCAAAGGCCTCTATCCCTTTTCTACTCTCTAAGATCTTAGGCAGCTGTTTACCAGTCGTCCAGCTAGGCATCCAATTTGTCGCGCCACCGCCTTCTGGGTCTAAATTCATATTGACTGTCTATTTTCGTTTGTTTAGGCAAAATTACTTTAAAATTAGGACCATCTTATCTAGTTGAGGTCACCATAGCGGCGAAAGTGCAGATCTTGGCTGAAAAGATGGTGCACTAATGGCGGGAAAGCGAGGTGGAAAGCTTCTTACCGCTCCTAGCGGTGCCTCTCCCTCTCCTGATGTCAGCGAGGTAGTGGTAGTAGGTAATGGTAAGTGCTTCGTTTTTGCAGTTAGCACGTATTCGTCGCCGTTTTAGACCCTAGTCGTTAATCTCTCTCACCTCTCCCGACGGTGCCTCTCCCTCTCCTGATCGCGAGCGGCGCGCTTGTCGGCGAGGTAGTGGTGCGCGCGGTCTAGCTCTCCCCCCGCCGCCCGTAGCCCCGTCCTCGCCTGCCCGCGCGACCAGCCGAGTTCCATTAGCGCTGCCACCGCTGTCTCGTCAACCTGGCGTGTTCAATGTTATGTTAACACTTTTGCTGACAGTATCCCAGACACAATAGGATTTACATTGTCTTTACGCCTATTGGCGTCACTGTCACAAAACGTGTTTAAGAGCCGGTTCCTAAAGTATGTTGTTTTTTTAATTTCTTTTTTAAAATTTATTTATTCAACAAGACAAAGTATATAACGTTTTAAAATATTCTGCAATGGAATGGAGCAGTTTGTCAATAGCCGGCACCTAATAAGGCTTAGTATGTAACATATGTTGATGCAAGGCTATTTGATGCTCATAATTATTGTACTACTATCGACCAAACAACGCCTTTCTTTTACTCTCTGGTCTCCACATAGAATAACGGCCCTGCTAGGACACTAAGTCAAAATACCTTGATTGGAATTTATGTTATTTCGAATTCGCCTCACCCTCAAGCAGTTAAGTTCGTCCTCAGCCTTCTCCAGCAGCGCCCTGGCCTCGGCTCGCTTGTTCTGGTGGTAGGCCACGATGCCTTGGAGCAGGTAGAGCCGCATCAGCAGCACCCTTTCACTTGCTGCAACAAACTCGGGGCGGTGAAGGCTCGGTAGATCGGTAGTCCTAGCAAGGACCGGAACCGCTTAAGGTCATGGCACACTATACCGGCTTCGTAACAGCACGGCTGCAGCACGGCGTCACCTCGACTACGACTCACAACTTAATGCTCTAATTTGATTGGCAAGTTAATTGGTGGGTGAGGCGGTGCCGTTGCGGTGCCGGTATAGTGTGCCATGACCTTTACCCTTAAAGGGGTTTTTGACTGGGTATTTTTAAAAGTTATTTCTACATCAATTGTGTCTGGAAACAGGTTTAATACGTTCCACGTCCATATCCTACAGTTAAATGTATATAAATATTTTGAAAAAAGACATACCAGCTGTGCCTTTCAAAGCGATGAGTCTCTGATGATTTTCGCCATAGCTATTCTTGAACGATTCTTCAGCCCTGTAAGCGAAAACTGATTACAATAAAAGAATATGTTGATTATTATAGTCTGACAAGTATGTGCGCGACCCTCCTTGCACCCCGCAAGACGTGCGAGCGGCGAGGAAGTGACAATCACACGCAATTGAATCAAAGGAAATCCTTGTCCGCGCAACATCACCCGTCACTCACTGAAGTCTAGCGTGCCCCGCCCCCCGCACCTATGGCAACCACACGAAGGCCGCGTACATACTTGTCAGACTATAATTAACAAACGAGCATCTTTACACATGTTTGTTTTGTGCCGGAATTCTTCTGACTCTAGTACTGATTAATAGGATTCATCTACAGAATCCACTCAGTGTGATTGTGATAATACTAAGTGCCGCGATAGCTTGGTAACGCACCTGCGCGCTCACTCAGTGGGTAACTAAGGTTCAAGTCCAGGTCCATGAAATAGTAGCTGTTATTTTTATGATGATGGTACCTAGCAAGCCTGGCCGCCGCATCAGCCGCCGAAGAGAGGCTCTGCAGGCACAGGTAGCACCACGCTATGTCCAGTTGCAGCACTGCCCAATTGTCCACTGTCTTAAGAATGGAAGAGCTGCATTCGCTGTGAAAATATACTAAGCCATAAAAACCCACACAAGAAAACTCTTTTACTGTTAGTACACTTCATTCGATAGAATTTTAAGTCAGGGACTGCTGTCGTTACAGTGAGGGAGCTTTGCTGAACAATAGAATATGTATTCATGTGTAGTTTTTAGTTTCTCTGATTGTAGATTATCCTTAGACGACAGCAAAGAAATGGGACAGCCTAATCTTTTTCTTCGTCTTTTTTTAATTATAGCCTGTAAAACCCCGACGGGTAGGCAACTTTGCGGCGATAAGCCAGTCTGTAGAGTTAAAGTTATGGCTTACCTCAGCTGTCTGTCCGCCTCTAGAAGTAACACCCAAGCTAGCGGATAGTACTGCTGCTTAGCGGCCGCGTGCCCCCTCCCATCGCCTCTACAGAAGGCAGTAGCCTTACCTGATTAGTCTTCAGTAGCTCATGGCTTGCCTCAACTGTCTGTCTGTCTGCAGTAGGGGAAATATGCATACGAATTACGAGGCGGTTAAGATATATGGCTTACCTTAGCTGTCTGTTTGCCAAAGCGACCGGATAGTCCCGCTGCTTTTGCGGCTGCATGCTCCCTTCCATCGCCTCTAAAGAAGACAGCAGCCTTACCTGATAGCCTTACCTTCAGTAGCTTATGGCTTGACTCAGCTGTCTATCTACTTCTAGACGTCTAGAAGAAGCTCCAATGTCAGCGAATAGACCCGCTGCTTGGTCTTCACAAGCTTATAGCTTACCTAAGCTGTTGAAGTAGCACCATATACGCATAAACCTGTTGCTTGGCCGCTTTTTGCTCCCTCTTCTTGGAGTTTTGGCTGATAGGTCTTCGTAGCTTATGGCTTACCTAAGCTGTCTGTCTGCCTCTAGAAGTAGCTCCAACGCTAAAGGGGATGGGGAAGGGTCTGGTCTGCAGTAGCGTATGGCTTACTTAAGCTGTCTGTCTGCTTTTAGAAGTAGCACCAGCGCAAGCGGATAGTCCCGCTGCTTGGCGGCCGCGCGGCCCCGCTCGTGCAGCGCCAGCCCCACCAGCAGCGAGTGCCGCTCTAGGGGCGGCAACTTCACCGTCTTGCCCGGTCAGTCTCCAGAAGCTTAGCTTAGTCAGCTATTCACTCTGACTTTGATGGTTTCCGGGTTGTTATTCGTTGGAAACACTGACGCGGGTAGAGTTCCACATTTTTGCTGAGTTCATTATAAATATCGATGTACTTAGTTCGTATCGTTGGAATATCAACGCGGTATGGGTGGTATCCCGCGATGCGTCTGGACGTGCGATCGTAAGTGGAATGAGCTCATGGAGTTCTCGAGTCTGTCTGCTTCTAGAAGTCTAGAAGAAGCTCCAATGCCCTTGCAGCTTCAGCTGTCTGTCTGTCTGCATAAGGGGAAAAGGCCTACGAAGTACCAGGCTGTGTGGAGTTTGAGTGGCTTACCTAAGCTGTCTGTCTGCCTCTAGAAGTAGCACCAAAGCAAGCGGATAGTCCCGCTGCTTGGCGGCCGCGCGGCCCCGCTCGTGCAGCGCCAGCCCCACCAGCAGCGAGCGCCGCTCCAGGGGCGGCAACTTCACTGTCTTGCCCGACTGGTCTTCTAGCTGTTAAGCCATTTTCAACATAAGCCTTCAAACTAAAGAACCTTGGCGACCGAGCGTTGCTTGGTTACGACTTTTTAATTAAATAAAGCTCTATAATTCGTATATTATAAGTCGGTATAAACTTAAATAAATAAAAAAGCAACAGGAAAATTATTTTTGGTCACCAAGCGAAATTCGAACCCACGTCTTCTACATTCCGGTTAACACAAGTTAGGTCCGACATTTGAGCCAAGATTTGATCGAAGTTAAACAGGTATGATTTACAGGTACTTGTAGTTTGGTAATCAAAATGTATTTTTTGTTAGCAGTTTCTTTAAACAAACATTTACGAATTCTAAGATCCTGGGCTCAATTCCAATGTGTCCGGTCTAAGATTAAATTTAACTTCAGTCTCTCTCTTTTTCTGCCAAACAAACAAAAAGAGACAGACTATATTAATTTAGAAACGTCAGATTAAACAGCTGTCAGTTGCTAAGGAAATAAGAGAATCCATAGACAATTCAGTTAGACAAAAACACCAAAAAACTTGTAAAAATACGTAGGAAATCGCATCACTTAATTTGAAGTTTTTAAATTATTGTAGTCTGTCCCTTTCCATTTGTTTAGCAAAGAAAGAGAGAGACTGAACTTAAATTTAATCTTAGAGAGAACACATTGGTATCGAGTTCCTCGTCTGAGGCCCTACTCCTGTTGACGATGTGCGTATTTTCGAGTCTAGCCATCACGCTCGTTCCCGTTGTCATTCAGTCGTGAGTGAAAGGGACGGCTACATTCGAAAATACGGACACCATCAACCGGGGTAAGGCCTCTGGGTTTTATGACAGTTAAGAACCAAACTCTGGCTTACCTTAATGTACTCGTCATCATCACCCAGGTCATCGACATACTCGGAGAGTAGTGTGGCGTCGTCTCGCGTCGCCTTCATCTCCAAATACATCGTGTCTTCTTTCTTCACAGCCTCCGCCTCCGGAGCGTCTGCGAGATCACACATATACTGTATAACTTAGATAGACATTTAGGCACAGTATAAATACTAGTACTACGTACAGAAGTATTACTCAAAGAAACGTCCACTTAATGTCGTAGAAAATATGGTGTAATATAACTCGCCTCTGAGTAGAGCAACTTTTCGTTTAGACGCTTACCGAAATGCATTGCAGGCGAATTTCATTCTTATAACTCTGGATAACGATTCATTACACGCTAAACCTATTCAAGGACGCTCAGAACATGCGGCGCAACAGGGGTGACAGCTAACAAGAAGCTACTATCGCCATCTAGCGCCCCTCATGAGCACTTCACTACTGATCGTCCAACGTAGAGCCGCGCGCCGCCAGTGAATAAAGGTTTAGGCGACTTTAGCGCCGCTGCCGAGCGGCTTTTTTTATAACGTGTGAAGGCATCCGCTACTGCCGCGCTTCTGGCGCCCTAATCCTAATGTAAAAGCGCTGTTAGCTTATAGGGAGTGGTCGTGGATTTGCCACACCTGAAGTCGAATTTTCTACATGAACTTTCACCCCCTTAATGATTTTATATTGCGACAAAACGTAGCGTCTGTCCTCCCCGGGATGTAAAACTATGTCTATTAGATTTAATCTAAATCGGTTCAGCTTTTTAAGAGGTATCAGACAGACACCTAATATGGATAACTTCTTCGATCTTGTGTAATAACCAGAAGTTAAAACACAAGCGAGCCACACTTGGAAAATTGAATGATTATCGGGTCAGCAGTTGCGTAAAAATACAGCATACAAACAGAGTTAGTTTCGCATTTATATTATTTAAACGTAAAACAATCTGTATTTTCACATCAAACTATAATTGAAATATGTGCTAACAAGATGAAAATAGCCTGTTAATAAAAACAGCATATTTCATTGAGAAATTATTCATAGGTGTATGTACAATCGGCAGCACGTCAGGTTACCCATTTACGAACACAGCTTCTATTACGTAGGGAATAGAGGCTATCTCAAGGTCAAAGTGGGGTAGTCTGACGTGCAGCCGAGTAAACACTGTCATATCTTTAAAAAATACTTTCGCTGAGCATAAATGAATTCCTACTTAAGTAAATAAAATGGTGTATGGAAGTAAAAATTAAGCAAACTAAAATACCTAACATAATCAGAGCCATTATCTGTGCGCCGTTCTTCACGCCCTGCTCCTCCAAGCTTGGCTCCGGCTTTATAACTTTGCCATTAAATATCATCTTCACTCTGCAAGCAAACCAGTAAACTAAATAAAACACAGCAGCACCATGACAATAAAATAAATACCTACTTAGCTGCAAAAGGATAACAACACTATTAAAAGCAAAAGTATTAAAATAATATTAAATTTAAATGTAAATAAGATGCAGTTAGGTGTTTTTACTGCATTTATTTTATTTTACTCTTACAAAAATTCCTAACTTTTGAAATTCTACTGAGTACTTTTTATGCAAAGAATATTCACAAGGTTGTCAAACAAGTGAATTTAACTAAGCAAATAAATATATTAACATGGAAATAAAGCACTAGCCCATAATTATCCCCAAGCGTATGTGCCCCTGTGGGTCTACATGCATAAATAAATGACTTTTATAGAATCCAATTAGAAAGAGCATTACCTGCTCTCTGCAACTCCCAATTCATTGGCTATAAATTTGATCAGCTCACTGCCGGGAACATCCAATTTCCTTTGCACTTTCATGACCCTTGGCTTCTCTCCAGGCTGAGTCGCTTTGACCCTTAGTGTAGCACATCCTGTCTCCTTGAACTCTGCGTTGGCTTTAGAACGGTCAATGGAATGCAGTTGGAGCTCGCTCAATGCATGAAGGACAACATCCACATCCACTGACAGTTCTAATGCATACTTTTTTGCCAGATCCTGTCAGAACAAAAAGTATATTAAAGTATATTGGCCAATCAACCAGGCATGCAGGAGTGCACAATAAGTGTGTGGGCAAAAAACAGGTGCATTCTTAGTTCTTTCACCCTCCTAGCCTAGTTAAGTGACAAATCCAACAGAAAAGTATGATAGTACTCATATAAAAGATTAAACGATGTATTGTTTCATTACTTAGATACGTAAGGATCAGAGGAAGAGAAATGTTTGAAAAGTAATATGAAACTAAAAATTACAAAACATACACTTATTTTAACAGGTTAAGGACCGGAGCGGTCCCTGTGGGTGGATACTATTACTTTGCCAAAACAGAATAAGCGGTCCCTAGGGACCGCTGCGACTCACCTGCCTAGAATAGCCCTGACCACCAGTTGTCTATTGAATATGTAAGAAACATGGACCGCTATGGCTCATCTGGGCTAGTAGCTATAACATATTGAAAGGGGGGGGACATGGAAATTCTAAAAAAATATGTATTTTTTAAACTTTGAAAGTAGTAATATGAAAGTCGAGTTAGTTTTAAATTACGTTTTATTAAAAATAATTCGTTTTATAACAAAAAAAAGTATCAAAACTTAAATGGAATAAGTTGTACCTATTCATTAACCGCATTAATTCATTCATTAACCGAGGACCGCCAAACCGCATTGAGTAGAATGCCGAACCGGGACCGCTAACATTGTTTTTGACTTAAATTACAAACTTTGAAACTAGCGGTACAATGGACAGCCAATAAAAAAACTTTCTACTTGTTAATAAGATTGCATTATCAAAAAACTAAAAATAGGTATAGCATATTTGAGTATTTCTTTATCCATATGCATTTAATTTAATTTGGCAAAAATCGACAAAAAATCTCGGTCCTTAACCTGTTAAAATGCACTTTCAACTTTCCTGGACTTAAGTAAACCAAACTTACCTAGTTTTAAACTAAGAACAGAGTGTTATGTGTAACTTCTAGGAGGAAGGACCAGGCCACCTAAATTATTTGGTTGCATATTGGTAAATATGCAATGTTATTCACATGGAAATTAGTATTAGGTATGTACACAAAGATGGATGATAAAGAAAACTATTCTTATCAATGACTTATAAATGTTTTTAGTATTTTACCAATTCTTGCAGATGATAGTAAAGAAAAAAAATTACAATAGCCCTAAATAGGTACCTTCCTAGTTCCAAAAAAACTAGAGGCCTACCTAGGTCAATTACGTTATGTGTTTTGGTTGGGAAATAAAAGAGCGTTATTTTTGTCCTCCAACTCTGGTCAGCTGTTCCAAAGAACCGAAAGTAAGTAAACAAACAAAGAACCTGTAAACTGCATGTCACGGCTCCATCTGGCTGGATGTACGGACTCTCCCACAGCTTCACTTTCTCTTCGTTCAGCTTTGCCCGCAGCTGGATGAGCAGGTCTTCGTGCTGCAGATTCGTCTCCATGACTGGCTGCGATTAATCGTTCGAGGAAAATGATTCGCAAAATTACAAATTGAAAATTCACACAAGAAAACAAACAAAACTACGAACTGTCAGTGTCATGTCATCTCATTGGCTGACTTTTTAAAAAGTTCTGGGTAGGCAAAGGTTCAAGTCTATTCATCATCCTCCTAGCGTTATCCCAGTTGTGCACTCGCATGCGAGGGCCCAGGGTCCGCTGCCCATGGTCCAGGATGTGGCAGGTCAGGCAATTACAGTAGAGCGACTGCCATCTGACCTCCGTGACCCTTTTACCACGGGAACCTAACCATTTTTGGATCATGGTAACACACGCAGTCTTCGCCTGAATGTGCAGGTTTCCTCACGATGTTTTCCCTCACCGTAAGAACATCGGTTAGTGAAACAAATTAAGTCTATTGTTTTTCAGAAACTATTTTAGGAAGCCTATACTTATCTTATCGCATCCCGCACCAAACTTCCTACTCCATTCACTTCGTCCGCCCCTAGAGGCCCCTAGTGGCCTAGCGGATATAATATGTGCTAGCCTCAGATATTGAATATCTAGCGGTACCTTATTCTGTGGCGGTACGTAGGGAAAAGCCCGTTTTTTCAGAGGGTTTAGTGCGAGATTTTTCATGATCCTCACGTACGTCCGTGTGACGAAAATTTGTATGGATTTTTTTCAGAGCCCCTAGTGGCACGTTTGCGAAACCTGATTTTTTCTATAGAAATTTCCGACACTCGACGATCGTGAGCGCGTATGACTGACAAATAAAAACTCGCACTAAGCCCTGTGACATTTTCTTTACTCAGTCGATCGTGAGCGCGTGCAGCTGTCAAATAAAATCCTGCACCCTCTGCTTAGGTCTGACAGCGTCAAGTTTAGTATATTTTTAATTGCCTAGATGGCGTGGACAGTTCCAAAGGAGAGTTCACATTGAGACAAAAAAATATGTTAGGTTACATTAAATCCAGTTCCATAGCACTGGGACTCTGAGAAAAACCCAGCCAAGTGCGAGTCGGACGCGGCCATGAGGGTTCCGTACAAATCAAAGTTTTTTTTACATATGTGACCAATTTGCGGCTTCGGGACTTTTTCCTTTCCCTTTCTTTTCTTTTCTTCTTCGATCTTATAAGGGTTCCTTTTTAAGGTTCCGTACCCAAAAGGTAAAAACGTGATCCTATTACTAAGCCTGTCTGTCTGTCTATCACCAGGCTGTATCTTATGGACCGTAATAGCTAGACAGTTGAAGTTTTCACAGATGATGTCTTTCTGTTGCCGCTATAACAACAAATAATAAAAACAGGATCAAAATAACATTTAATGGGGGCTCCCATACAATAAATGTGGTTTTTTTTAACAGTTTTTTGCTGGATATTAATAAACGGCAATACGCAGACGCTTGAAATATTTACAGAATATTAAGTTGTATTAAAACATTTAAAATAAATTATTAATTAAAAAATATATATATTTAAGGGGGGCTCCCATACAACAAACGTGTTTTTTTGCTAACTAAAAGAAAGGTAATTATATAATTTCTAATGTTAAGGATAATGGTATGGAACCCTCTCGTGCGCGAGTCCGACTCGCACTTGGGCGGTTTTTTCCTTTTTAGGTACGGAACCCTAATTGTGTTATTAGGGTTCCGTACACGTAACGTAGCACAGCAGCGTAGCGCCCATTTTATTGGCAGAGTATGTTTCTAGTAGGCATATCTACATCAATTTACATGATAAGTATACCTACACCACCGTTGCAGTTAATTGTTATTTTATCGAACCTTAATAAAATCTCTTTCATTTCACAGTTCGTTCGTTTTTAGTATCTACACTTAGGTCATATTAAATAATTGATTACACCAACGTGTAGGTTTATACGTAGTTTCTAAATAATTAAAGTTGTATCATCAAGACGCGAAATGCACGCTATATTGTGGATAACTAGTAAGTTCATTGAAATTTTAATAAGTAGGTAGGTAAAATAAAAGAATTTTGTGGCTTTTTAATTTCGTAACACTTTAAGTTTTTAGTAAAATTATTACTACAATTTTTGGAATCTAATTTAGAATATTTGAGGTTGGAGAGTCCAAAAATGTTTACTAAAGCTCAATTTTGACTATACTAGGGTAAATATATAGCTCTAATGAACACGATTCC
Organism: Pyrausta nigrata; assembly: GCA_949316185.1. Classification (NCBI taxonomy): domain Eukaryota; kingdom Metazoa; phylum Arthropoda; class Insecta; order Lepidoptera; family Crambidae; genus Pyrausta; species Pyrausta nigrata. The sequence goes on along the minus strand of OX438955.1, from coordinate 1,013,765 downwards.
ATAATAAATTATGGTGAGCGATATCCGAGATGAAATACTTAGGTACATTACACAAGTAACAAAAATCACATGCCCATACAAATTTGTCGTTTGTATGGAGAAGTTAATTTTTTTTTGCGATTTCTATGTTGATTCCGTAATAAAAGTTGTTGTATTTGAGCACTAGAATCAGCCCCTAAAAGGTTTTGCATTAACAAAAAATAACGTTGTATATCTCGTAGTCAAAATTGAGCTTTAAGGAGTTTTCAATCTCCCAGCTGCGGTCCTAGCGATCAACGCAGTTCAGTCCTACATCCTGCTGACTGCCAATCTGGATGACGTGCAATCAATCGCGAAGCAGATGATCCAGTCGCCCATAGCGGAACAGATCAAGAAGATCTGGCGCCGCGCCTCCAACGAGTTCAAACAACAAGTCGGGGGGTCCAGAGTGCACAAGCGAGCTGAAGAGGAGAAATATGGTATGAGTATGAAAAATGGTAATGTGGTATATAGTAGGTACTTTTCACCGCTCATGACCATGTTTAAAAAACCGGCTAAGTGTGATTCGGTCTCGCACTAAGGGTTACGTACCATTCAACATTAGACACTATAAGTATTATGACTATCTACTTATAAAAAATCACGTTTGTATATGGGAGCCAACTTAAATATTTTTTATTTAATTTTAACTATTTATTTTTAAGTAAATTAATAGATATACAACTTCATTTTCTTTAAATATTTAAAGCGTCTGCCTGTCACTATTATTATTATCAGGCAAAAAACAGCGAAAAAATTACGTATGTAGTACGGATGCCCCTCTTAAATATTTATATTATTCTGTTTTTAGTATTTCTTGTTAAGTATAGCGGCAACAGAAATACATCATCCATGAACATTTCAACCATCTAGCTATAACGGTTCATGAGATACAGCCTGGTGACAGATAGACAGACAAACGGCGGTAGCATAGTAATAGGGTCCCATTTTTACCCTTTGGGTACGGAACCCCAAAAATTTGCCAAGTGCCCGAGCCCGTACCAACCGTCTACCTAAGTCTTCCATAGTTGCCCCTCTTTTATTTATATTTGTGCCAAATCACAGCTTTTGTAGTAAGTTACCAGACGATATTAGCTATGCACTCGAGCCAATATATAGACGATCGTTCCCTCGATGTTATGGACTGTATATGTATACTATCTTCAAATAAAACGCTTCTTGTTTCTTTTATTGGAGACCGATGACCGTGAAAGCAACTAAGCCCTCAGGCAGACAAACAGATGGACATGGCGAAACTGTAAGAGATCCTTGCTGACTACGGAATCCTACGAGTACTTTGTATAGTACAAGATTTCATTCTTTATTTGGAAGCATTCGTGCACATCAGACTAAACAATTATTGCTTCAAACCACCCCTTCCAAGCATAAGATGCCGCAGTGTTTTTACCATGGCGTGTGAGCTGTCGTCTGTACATCTTGGTATGATTGTACTCCATGTAAACTGTGCAAATACCTACAACGTCATTGTCCTATCTAGCTACTTACTAGCACACTTCTAGCTACAATAACGACTTTGAAGCTTCTCAAACTTCCACCTCCTCAGTCTCCGAAGAGGAACCTTCCAGAAGAGACGAGGAAGAGCAAGGAAAAGCGTCCGGGGCCTACAGCGGCGAGCACATCGCGCGCCGCCAGGGCGCCGACATCGCCGAGCTGGGCAAGAACGCCAGTTTCTACCTCTCCTCCATCAAGGAGGTCATGGAGAAGATCTGAGGTCATCAATAAACGTGCTGTCACATGTTGATCATTGTTTTATTTCATTCTTTTCATTCTATTCTATGTCCTGTAGGTAGGTCCCAAAATTTTGCAAAGTGAACTCTGTCATGTTCTAATCCGATCAGCAACTACAGAGAGACGGCCTTGTTTTAAAGAAAATAGGGTTCCTATACAATTTCTGTATTTTAAAGAACAAACTATCTACCTTTAGAATTTAAACCAAAACCATCCACCTTTCATCCGTCCATGTCCATAGATGGACAAAGCACTCAGCGTTTAACCCCAGATCATATAAAGAATGTTTGAGGCTTAAACTGGCTTACCACATAACTCGATAGCTTTCAAATGGCTTTCAAATTGACGTCTCACAGGTACCTAAGATCTTAGAGAGAACTAAGGTAGGAACACTACACCCACGACTGCCGGTAGCTAACACAATCACGCAACCACGTACGACTTGACATTCTAGAAAACTCGTAACTTCTCAGTGTCCGAAGAGAAACCTCCTAGAATAGACGAGGAAGAGCAAGCAAACGCGTCCGGGGCCGACAGCGGCGAGCAAACCGCGCGCCGCCAGGGCGCCGACGTCGCCGAGCTGGACAAGAACGCCAGTTTTTCCCTTTCCTCCACCAAGGAGGTCATGGAGAAGATCTGAGGTCATTTAACTTGCTGCCTAATGTTGAGCATTGTTTTTTTTTATTATTTGGAGCTGGGACTAAGTCTTGGATCTGGGGCTACATACACACATATTATATCTAGGGCTGTGCTATGGTGACTAGGATAACGGATAGGCATACTTATATAAGTTTATAAACATCCATTACTCAGGTAATTAAAAACCCCCGACACAACATAAACATCCTAAAACAAGGCTTTATAACTATGGAATCATAGTCTGTCAAGACCCTTTTACTCAGGAACGCGTGGAGGTATAAAGTTAAAATTAACATCAAATTCTTATGTCTATTGTCCCTTAATGATGTGAAAAAATCAAGCTTTTAAGTTAGCGCTGAAAAAAGATACGGCCAATTTTGTCCAATTTTCTATCATTTTTCCCCATTTCTCAGGGGAATCAAAACCTATAGGGTACTTCCCATAGACCTAGAACCATGAAATTTGGCAAGAAGGAAGGTCTTACAGCATAAGTTACGGAAAAAGTCCGAAAATCGTTAATTGTTGTTAAATCAAATACAAAAAGAGCTTTTTCGACCGTCATCGCGAGGACAAAATGCTGGTGCGAAAAAAATAAGTAGATGGAGCGCTAGCGCTATGCTTATTATACTGTTCTATAATTATGTTTAGGTAGATTTAAAAATAGACCACGAAACATCTTAATTCCTATTAAATATTGATATGGTTTTACAGAAACATTTTATCATTTACCAATAATTTTATCATTTACCAACAAACTGTAAACGAATATTAATATAAGTTAGTTCTGACATTCGTCACTAGATGTCGTCATTCGTTGGCATTGTTGTTTTTTTAGTTCGCGCTAAAATGAGTTTTTTCTTGGAGTACGTACTTCTTATTACTTTTCGTTAGATAACCATAAGCTCGCTTGGCCCAGTGGTTAACATCTTGGGTATGATCGTAAGAATCTGGGATCGATCACAGGGATATAATACTGATGTTTTCGAAATGTACGCTTATTTTTCGAGGTATATTAAAATGCCCAGCAAAGACATAAAGCATCTATCAAATTTCAATTATACTATTTTTACTTGAAATAAATTATTGCACTGCAAATATAAATATTGATTAACAAAACTAGTACTATCTTTAATATCTATACTAATATTATAAAGAGGAAAGATTTGTTTGTTTATTTGCATCGTATCATATCCGGCTGATGGGATGGAATCCTGGCTCGTGCAAATTCAGTTTTATTTGGTACACGAGCAGCTTAGGTACAAACCGAATCCAGCCAAATGAGAAACACGATAGTACTCGTCTATGGGCACAAGTATTAGGTGCCTGTCTGCTTATCTATACTAATATTATAAAGAGGAAAGATTTGTTTGTTTGTTTATTTGCATCGAATAGGCTCCGAAACTATTGGACCGAATCAAATGAAATTTGGCACAGAGATAGTTTGAGACACTGGGAAGGACATAGGCTACTTTTTGTCGCGATATAAAATCATCAGGGGGGTGAAATGGGGATGAAAATTTGTATGGAAAATCCGACTTATGGCGCGGGCGAAGACGCGGGGAACTGCTAGTAAACAATAAACTTGAAATGTGCATAAATTTTTGCTCAAAAAAAAGCTGCTTAAAAGTTATTTAATCAATACCTACAGAAATTTGATTTCCACATCGAATACCTATATTAATTGCACGTCAAATTTATCCGGAATTGGCCTTAGTTTTAGTCAGCGGATTGCATTTTTTGCAATTTTAGTCTGTTTGTGTAGGATTTAAAATCTGTTACACTAATTTGGATGCTCATAGCAATTCTTGTTTGAAAAAAAAGCTATGAACTTGAATAAATACAAAAAAACACCCCTTAAGATTCGAACGCTCGTCTTCTAAATTTCAGCATTCTTAGTAACGTCTTTCGCACTGCGCCAAGACATACTTACGTACTGTAACGAAATTAGCACACTTAATGTGCGTTAAACAATTGCGAAAGAAAAACGCATGTACTTCTTTTTGTTGTTTTACGCTATCTATGGTACGTTTCTCATGCACCATAGCTCTTGAGCTATGGTACAATGAGAAACGTTCAATTTCGATATGCATTGCGCGAAGCGCAGTAATTAGTTTTTATAGCAGTATAACAGTTATCCGAGAGATGGCGCCAATTGTATGTAACAACAATAGTTATTTAATGGCAAAGTTAAAGCCTCTTTTAGAGATAAATTATTGTCTTTGTAATAAGTGTTATTGTCACCTACATACCTACTTCATAACTTATTTATTAGGGCATGGTTATCCATTAAAAATAATTTAGACGAGTTTGCTGATAATTTCATAGTATAAACGGAGCGCAACATCGGCGCGGTATAGCTGCGGGACATTCGCATGCGCTCTCTGCATTCAATCAAGGCGCTGAGCTAGTGTTGTTTTATTATAGGACAATAATAACTGTTTACTACAATATTTTGATTTGTTTGTGTACCCTATTGATACTACGCCGCGCACACTCACACGCATACCTGCCTTATTTTTATTTGTTTAAAACGTACCGTGAGAACCCCGAAGATCGAGTCGACATCGAGACGATCCCTATGACACATGTACTAGACTAACCAGAGCGCTTTCGCCGCGTGTGTATCCTGTGAAGCTCATTACAGACATTTCGAGTGATTGTGGCCTGTGAAGTGATACCTGAACCCCTGAAAGCTGATGTGGCAAGTACCTAGCTATAAGTGCTCAGACCTGACTAATTTTCCACCTATCATTGTCGCCCTCCACGTGTAATCCACTGCCTAAACTCTCAAACATTTGGTAGCAGAGCGTAGTTTTTTTATTAGGACCCCTTATTAGTAACGTAATTTGTTTAATTGAGAGTTATTTATTTGCTACTTTCCTTTGTAATTTGAACAAAACGTCTCGTCATATACCTAACCTATTTACAGTAAATTCCTTAATAACATTCGAGTACAACCCCTTTTACATACGTGTCGATTAAATCGGTTAGCGCGTTAATTACCTACCCTTTAAGTGCAAGTGAGGTGCGCGAGCGCTTTGTTTCCCTATTGATCACGCCATTACCGCGTGACCGCGTACGAGTTGTTTACGAGTTACGTTTGCTATACCCGGTGCATCTGTGCAGTCCCTTACTATTTGTTCCTTTACGCATCCTATTGGAATCTTTTGTGAGTTTAATTTACCTACCTTGTTTCTTGCGATTTAAAGTAAATAAAATGTCGGATACCGAAACCGGCAACGAGACCGTAAGGGCCGTACTTTACACGGATACAGCTGAATAAGCTATAGGTGAACTCCGTTATATTAGTGACTGGGTTGATGATTCCCACCGAGTTCTTGAGACCTTTTCCTCCAATCGTATGCGAGCGCGTTTTTCCGACCTGCCGCTAATGTGCGATAAGTTTTCTGCCGCTTGTTCCAAGCTGTTAGGTAATCTCGATCCTGCGATTTATGAACAAGAATATGTACAAGTTAAGATCGAGATGCGCGTAGTAAGGGACAAAGTAGACGACTTAAAAATTAAGTTAGACGAAATACGACCTCACCAATTTGAGACGTCCTGTACTAGCACCCCCTTCAAGGAGAATAAATCTCTGGCTATTGATAACCCGGCTAGTAAATTGCCTGACCTACCTATACCTAAGTTTGATGGCCGTCCCGATAGTTGGATCAGTTTTATAGACCAGTTTGATAGCGTGGTGGACAACCAGCCTAGCCTTACCCCGACTTTGAAGCTACACTATTTAGTAGGAGCCTTATCGGATGAACCTCGTCGATTGATACAACACCTCAAGATTGAGGCGGGCAATAACACCGTGGCCCGTGACCTCCTAAAACGTAGGTACCATAACCTTCGTGTTTTAGCGGATACCCACATAGCTCAAATAATGATGCTCCCTATTATAACGCCTAAACTTTCCGGGTTACGTGTGTCGTTCCTGAACCCGCTGCTTTCGACTTATCGATGCTTAGAGAGATTGAAACTTCCTGTTAAGCATTGGTCATACCTATTAGTTCACTTATGCCTTGCTAAACTGCCTTCAGAGTTAAAATCGAGATTTGAACGTCGTTATGGCGATAATCCTAATCACCTCCCTAATTTTGATCATCTTATTACCTTTCTTGAGGATAAATGTAGGCACCACGACAATGTAGGTAGTGCTTCTGTCGTTGACACTACTACCCCCCCTACTGTGAGCTCCCCTCGTTTGCCTAAACGTAACGCGCGTTCCCCACCTCCTGCGAGAGCCTTTGTTACTTTTGCGACGACATCTAAATGTCACCTTTGTAATAGTATTAAAACACAATTTTACGGATTACTTCGCGATTTATTTACATTTTATTTTAAACCTGACGTTTCGAACACTTTACAGCGATCGTGGTCACAGGGAGACTAAGGTATTATTTGTCATTACAAAGTTTTGAAAAATTTTAACTACCGTCACCCAATAATATTAATTTACGTTCCTATTTACGCAGAAAGAGCTAACCGTATCTTGAGATCTTGCAGTGCTAGGTGTTGCTTTGGTTTTTGCTAGAATAGGATCCCATGCCGGTGGAACTTTCCAACCATCTTCTCTATTGAAATTTGGATGTTTTTTAATTTGAATGGCTTCACGTAGCATTCGAGGAATAAAACGCCGTTCTTTTGCAAGTATTTTAGGTTGGTCAAAACGAACGAAGTGGTTGGGTTTGTCTAAGGCATGTTCACACACTGCAGATTTCGTGTTCCGTCTATGTTTTACGTCAGCTATGTGTTCTTTTATCCGCACGCCTATACTTCGCTTTGTTTGCCCGATGTAGGAGATCCCACAGTCACACTCCAGCTTGTACACCCCTGCATCTTGAAGAGGTACGTTGCACTTGACAGGTGGTAGGAATTGGTTAATCTTCTGTTGCGGCTTGAAGTAAGTTTTGATTGAAGCACGCTTCAAGATATTCCCAATCTTGTCAGTGACTCCCTCCCACAGATGCCCCTCGCTCTCTGAAACAAAGCTACCGTGGGCAAAACTTTGTTTCAGAGAGCGAGGGGCATCTGTTGAAGATTAACCAATTCCTACCACCTGTCAAGTGCAACATACCTCTTCAAGATGCAGGGGTGAACAAGCTGGAGTGTGACTGTGGCCTCTCCTACATCGGGCAAACAAAGCGAAGTATAGGCGTGCGGATAAAAGAACACATAGCTGACGTAAAACATAGACGGAAGACGAAATCTGCAGTGTGTGAACATGCCTTAGACAAACCCAACCACTTCGTTCGTTTTGACCAACCTAAAATACTTGCAAAAGAACGGCGTTTTATTCCTCGAATGCTACGTGAAGCCATTCAAATTAAAAAACATCCAAATTTCAATAGAGAAGATGGTTGGAAAGTTCCACCGGCATGGGATCCTATTCTAGCAAAAACCAATGCAACACCTTGCACTGCAAGATCTCAAGACACGTTTAGCTCTTTCTGCGTAAATAGGAACGTAAATTAATATTATTGATTGACGGTAATTAAAATTTTTCAAAACTTTGTAATGACAATTAATACCTTAGTCTCCCTGTGACCACGATCGCTGTAAAGTGTTCGAAACGTCAGGTTTAAAATAAAATGTAAATAAATCGCGAAGTAATCCGTAAAATTGTGTTTTAATGAGTACAACAATTCGCGTAAACGTAAGAAACAAATATTTGTAATAGTACTTTGCATTACTTACGCGAGTGTCCCGATTTTATTCGCCTACCTACACGTCAACGTGTTACTTTTGTAAAAGAAGCCCGACTGTGCTATCGATGCTTGGATAAACACTCCATATCCCAATGCACGCGAGATTATCGCTGTCGCACGTGCCGTCGTTCCAGTCATCACACGTTACTGTATTATGATGACTCCTCTTCTGTGAATTACGATCGCGAGCGCTCATACCGAGACGTCGCGGCATTAGCTTCTAACCAACCGCGGCAATCTCCACAAAGTCACTTAACGGACCGTGTCACCCCCACGTACTGAATGGCACCGTGTTCATACCCCGCCACCTCGTGATTCCCGTAGAGCACTGCACCCAGCGGTAACCGTACTTATAATGCCCCTCTAGGTCAAAGAACCCAGGATGAACGTACATTTCATCGTAAGTACAATGAGGCCCCACAATTCTGACTAGATAGCAGCCCCCCTTCCATACCCGCTTTTACATCTTTACCTCGCAATTCTCTCGTTCTTTTGTCTACGGCCTTGATTTATGTTAAAACCTCGTCTGGATATTATGTGAAAGCGCGTGCCTTATGTGACACTGGTGCTCAGGGCTGCTTTCTTACTACTGAGCTTGTTGTTGACCACATGAACTTACCTATCATTCCTTCTCCAGTTCCTGTTCGTGAAATAGGTAATGTTCAAGCAATTAATTCCCCGGGCATTGTATCAGTTTCATTTTCATTTAAGCCAGTTAATTCTGTCTGTCCAGAAATCTCTACCAGTGCAATAGTTGTTGATGTGATTGCTGGTACCTTCCCAGAGGTTCCTCCTCCTTATCTCTACATGGGTTCTGTGATGCTTCTGAATTGGGATATGCTGCCGCTGTTTATTTACGTGCGGAACTTCCGTCTGGTGTTTCATCTTGTTATGGCTAAATCTAAAGTTGCCCCTGTACGGACCCGTTTAATAATTCCCAAGTTGGAATTGTTGGGAGCTACGCTCCTCTCTAAATTACTTCATCACGTTGCTCTTAGTCTGCAAAGGTCGCTTGGTTTTCACCTTTGTGGTTGACGCAGTCTCCTGACAACTGGCCCGGTATTTCGGAACCTAACCCCTGGACTACGTTGTTTAGTAGTCTGGCGATGTTACTACCCCGGATCCCTCATTCTTATTAGAGCGGTATAGTTCTTTCAACAAGCTAATAAACGTGACTTGTTACCTAAGGCGGTTTTTATTTCCTAAATCTTACTCGTCCTACCTGAGCCCTGAGGAACGGAGAGATTCCCTTTTGTTTTTAGTGAAAATTGTTCAATTTACCTCCTTTTCTGATGAACTTGATCGCTTACGGCGTGGCGATCCTATCACTAACTCCCTGAGAAAATTGAATTTATTTCTGGATAACGGCGACCTAATTCGAGTTGGAGGCCGATTACGAAACTCCGATCTATCCTTATGATGCGCGTCATCCCCTTCTTCTGCCTAAGAATGGTAATTTCGTGAACATCCTTATTTCACATTACCATCGCGAGAATGCTCCTGCAGGTGTTAATGCAATTCTTGCCATGTTAAATAGAGAGTTTTGGATCTTGTCTGCACGCAGAGCTATTCAGCATGTGATTTTTAAATGCCTTCCCTGTTATCGTCTCAAGGCGGCTGTATCTCAACCCTTCATGGGTGACCTACCTAAAGACCGCGTCACGGCTGCTAGACCGTTTGACGGTGTAGGTACCGATTTTGCAGGACCCTTTTTTGCCGGGGTCCAGGCCTATGGGAACAAAAGGTTAGTGAAAAGGTACCTGTGTGTATTTGTCTGCCTTTCTACTAAAGCCGTTCACCTTGAGGTTGTGTCAGACCTAACTACTGAAGCCTTTATTGCGGCCTTCTCCCGATTCGTGTCGCGTCGTGGTGTACCTCGCCTAATCCGATCCGATTGCGGTCGAAATTACATCGGTGCCAACAATTACCTGAAAGAGTTAGAGTGTTTCCTGTCTCAAAACCAGGCGGCTATTGGTTTTGAGCTTTCAAAGCGGAACATATCCTGGGTTTTCGATCCTCCTGTTTGCCCTCATTGGGGAGGTCTTTTTGAAGCTGCGGTTAAATCGGCGAAATCGCACCTAAAACGAGTATTAGGCGATACACCCCTTACGTTTGAAGAGCTGACCACTGTTTTTGCTAAAATTGAAGCAGTTTTAAATTCACGCCCATTGTGCCCACTTTCTCCGGACCCTAATGATGTCGAAGTGTTAACTCCCGGCCATTTCTTGATTGGACAACCCTTAACTGCACTTCCGGAGTACCCTTATAAAGACGTTAAATTACATCGCCTTACACGGTTTCAGCTCATCCAACAAATTACCCAGCACTTTTGGTCTCGCTGGCATTTAGAATACTTAAATACATTACAAATTAGAAATAAATGGACCTCTCCTTGTGATCCTCCTAGGGTGGGTGAGCTGGTACTCATAAAAGATGACAACCTTCCCCCTTTGCAGTGGCGTCGTGGACGCATTATTAATTTATACCCTGGCCAAGACCAAGTTGTTCGTGTGGTAGATGTTAAAACTCCTACCGGTAGCCTAAAGAGATCTTTGACGAAATTAGTTCGTCTTCCTGTCCAGTGAACTTCCTTTTCCTTGGCTTCCTGACCTTTTCGTAAACACTCGACGTGTTTAGGGCGGGCGATATGCTTACTACAATATTTTGATTTGTTTGTGTACCCTATTGATACTACGCCGCGCACACTCACACGCATACCTGCCTTATTTTTATTTGTTTAAAACGTACCGTGAGAACCCCGAAGATCGAGTCGACATCGAGACGTTCCCTATGACACATGTACTAGACTGACCAGAGCGCTTTCGCCGCGTGTGTATCCTGTGAAGCTCATTACAGACATTTCGAGAGATTGTGACCTGTGAAGTGATACCTGAACCCCTGAAAGCTGATGTGGCAAGTACCTAGCTATAAGTGCTCAGACCTGACTAATTTTCCACCTATCATTGTCGCCCTCCACGTGTAATCCACTGCCTAAACTCTCAAACAATAACCATTTTGGAGACACTTTTAAAAAGCTTCGATAGCGCGACTGTATACGCCAAAGTCGCGCGGCTAAAGTCGCCTAAATGTAAAAGCGTTTTGAAGTAATTGTAGCCACCCTAGGGAATACGGAACCCTTCGAGCTCGACTCGCACTTGGCCGGTTTTTTTAATACTAATGTTGTCGCGTCGGGGGACCGCACTAATATTAGACTAACTTTGTGTTAAAGTACATAGTTACGTAACATATTATTATAAAGTTTTTGTATAAGTCCTCAATCCATTTACTTAAATAGCTTTGCTTTCCGAACGCGTCTCGCGCAAATTTTGGTGGACGGCGCGCAAGGTCTAATATTAGTGCGGTCCCCCGACGCCACAACATTAGTATTAAAAATTATATACCTACGTACTTACGTAGGGCCAAAATTTCAGTTTTATTTTTTGCTTTTTATAGGGTTTCCATTTAAACCAATTGTCAGGGGCGTAGCTACCGCCGTATCTGCCGCATCAATTATACGGGCCCCCCGCGCCACGGGGGCCTCCAACGTGCATAAGCAAAAATCATTATCAGCTAAAAATTATTTAATAAATCAGTTTGCCGAAAAAAAGGCAAGGACAGTGTATATTTAATATAAATTGTTTGTTAAAATTTTAGAAAAAGTGAATGAATAAATATTTCTTTCAATTTTATGCAAACATTTTTTTTTCTTTTGTGAGAAATCTTTACCCTTCCTAAGGGCCTCCAAACAAATTTTTTTACAAGGCCCCGCCAAAGCACGCTACGCTTCTGCCAACTGTATTGTATCCAGCTATGATTCCATAGTTATAAAGCCTTGTTTTAGGATTTTTATGTTGTGTCGGGGGTTTTTAAATTTTAAATTTATTTTTATTTCATGCTTTTTGTAGGGGACTTCTTATTTTTTTTATTTCATTTCAATTATTTTTTTGCGTTTTAAGATTCTAAGTAATTTGGTATTTCATCAGCTTTCTTAATCAATAATAAATAATTATAATTATTATAAAATAGTTGAGGAAAAGTAAGTAGGTAAACTTAGAAATAAAATGCAAATCGCAATTTTGTGATAGCGACCATCTTGGATTTGAAATTTGTCATAGTGTGTAGTAGGTATTCTACTAGTCAAGCCCTTTCATTTGATACCCATATTGAAGGAGTTTAAAAAAATATGTAATCCGCCATTTGTTACGGCGGCCATCTTGGATTTGAAATTTGTCATAGTTTATAGTATTCTACTAGTCAAGCCGTTTCATTTGATACCCATATTGAAGGAGTTCCGCCATTTTGTTACGGCAGCCATCTTGGATTTGAAATTTGTCATAGTGTGTAGTATTCTACTAGTCAAAGCCCTTTCATTTGATACCCATATTGAAGAAGTTTAAAAAAATATGTAATCCGCCATTTTGTTACGGCGGCCATCTTGGATTTGAAATTTATCATAGTTTATAGTATTCTACTAGACAAGCCGTTTCATTTGATACCTATATTGAAGGAGTTCCGCCATTTTGTTACGGCGGCCATATTAGATTTGAAATTTGTCATAGTGTATAGTATTCTACTAGTCAAGCCCTTTTTATATGATATCCATATTGAAGGAGTTTAAAAAAATATGGTATCCGCCATTTTGGTACGGCGGCCATCTTGGACCGATTTTCATCAAACATAGCTAAGAACACTCTCGACTAATTCATCATTCAAACAAAAAAAAACTAAACCAAAATCGGTTCATCCGTTCGGGAGCTACGATGCCACAGACACACACACACACAGACAGACACGTCAAACTTATAACACCCCGTCGTTTTTGCGTCGGGGGTTAAAAATGCTCGTGCGTGCTCATCATCAAACATTTGCCCTTTGTGGGAACCCGCAACCTCTGGTTCAAAGGTAATAAGGTGTACAATCCGGTGCAATCAGCTAAGCGGCACGAGGATGCGTAAAGAAGCTGTAAACGATGTAAGCTTTTCCACGACAGATGTGCTAGGCGGCTAAGCGGTGCGAGGATGCGTAGCCTAAGCGACGCAGCGAAGCGGTGCAAATATATGTATAGCGGGCTCTTTTTAGATTCCCTTTTTCGCTCGCATCCGTCCCCAAAACATATCTCTCGATCGCTTGTTTTATTACGCAGGAACATGAAACCTTGTTCCGCTAAGCTGTTTCCACAGAAGCTGCGCTAAGCGAGGCTATGTAAATTAAGCGATTCTATTAGTTCGTAACAAAGGCATCTTTGATTACGCATCTTTATAACATCTCTGGTGTATGCGAAGAGTAACTTTCAAGAAACGACGACGAAGAGCAAGGCAGCGCTTCCGGGGCCGATCGACGATTGGAAAGTTTTAGTTCGGCGTCGTGTCGTCGACCCTACGCGGTCAGATGCTGTCAAACTGACACATGTCCAATATATCTGAACAAAGCTGACGATGACAATCAACAGAAGAGAACATTACCTCTTGTACTTGTTATTGTGCATTTTGAAACGTGAATAGTGAATTCACTATCCAAGACAACTTATTAAAAATTTTAATCAACCAGACCGTTTGTAAGTAACCCTCTTCTATTCACTGGATTATAAACAAATTGTTTATTGACAATAATTTTTGGTGAACAAGAAAGGCCAGTACCAATCGGCTTTAGGCAGCTACAAAAGCTAGTTAAAGAGGTTAGTCATGGATACGAATAGGTACGATGTCCATTACTTACCAGATTGTATTGATCCATAGAACAATTAAAACCAGCGAGGGTGAATGCCCGACTCTCTCCGACGTTCGAGACACCTGAGCATTTGTTTCCAAGAGATCCTTGGAAATGCAAGGATCACTGGTCAAGCGAATCATGAAAATTGAAAGCCTTTTGTCATTTGTCTATTTTAATCTGAGAATCAATTTGGGATTCATTTAACTAGATCTGCTTGAGTTTGAGACTTCACAGTTGTACATTTAATTTTTTGAATTTCTAGACAGAATTAAATTTTTAAATACCTGCTTTGTATTGATATCTCGAAAAGTTAGGGTAAGTGAGTGAAGCCCTTAGAAACTGAGATAGAAAAAATACATGGCTTAAAACCGCATAAATCAGTTCAGACAAACGGGAGATAATTGCGGACAAATATACGTAAACTAAAAACCTCCTTTTTTAAATTTCGTTAGAGACAAACAAGGCGGTGGAGTAAAACTTTTAAGACAATGATAAAACATTAAGTTGAGCAGACCTTTATGTCCGTTGCCTGTTAGTTTGATGATATCTATTAGGAAAGGCCTAAAAAGTATTATTATTGCACTTGCCAATCTCCGTAGCCGACTGGTTTGCACGCCGTTTTCATGGCGGCGCCATCTCTCTGGTTCGATCTTTCTCGTGCTTTCATAATTTAATAAACTCCGGTGTCATAAATTTCGTCACTCGACAGTTTTACAAAAACATCGTTTGTAATTTCTTAAAATACAAAGGTTTTTTTCTTTATTTATTTCTTTTTTTTAAAGCGCGCGCTTTTTTTTCATTTCATTCGTGCTAAAATTCTTGGCTGCCAGGTTCAAATTTCAAATATGTTCTCTTTGGTGCGGGACGGGCTAGTGTGATCATGCCTACGAACTCTTATACGATATTCAAATCACTTTGCCTCCCTAGGGGCGTAATGAAAGTTCATACAACATTACGTCCCTAGGGATGCAATGACTCACTTTGAGTCAGGTTTACTTGATGTGTAATTGAACATTGCCGAGTAGGTAGTGTGAAAAAGTGCTTTTCATCTCACCTGTTCGGAAAGTTGAACTTTAATGTGTAGATAGCCGGGTGGGAAATAGCTTTTCCCACCTACTTTATACTCCTACTATTCAATAAAAGGCCACTATCGAGAGTATCGATAGTTATTGCAATAGTCAAAGCTGTATCAGCTATCGATAGTGATTTTAATATTGAACTTTGACACTCTCGATAGTATCGATAGTCTATCATTACTATCGGTAGACTATCGATACTATAGATATTTTATCGATACTTTTGCTTTTTCCTCAACTATCGATAGTCTATCGATACTGTTGCTTTTGCCTCAACTATCGATAATCTATCGATACTATTACTTTTGCCTCAACTATCGATAATCTATCAATACTATTGACATTTTATCGATACTATTGCTTTTGCCTTAACTATTGATAGTCTTTCGATACTATCGATATTTTATCGATACTGTCGATATTTTATTGATTTTACCTCAACTATCGATAGTCTATCGATATTTTATCGATACTTTTGCTTTTGCCTCGACTATCGATAGGGGAGCATTCAAGTATTACGTAACGCAATCTGGGGGGGGGGGGGGGGTCTCGTAAAACGTTACGATGCGTTACAGGGGTGGGAGGCGGTCTTTCTTACAAGACGTTACGTAACATTGTTTCTTTTTTTTAATAAAAATTTAGGGAATTAAAACTCCCAAATTGGCAGATTCGTTTCGGAGTAATGAAATAATCTGAGTGGATAGCAAACCCGTGGACAGAGGAGCTATAATTTCAATCGAATTGTTTTATAGACCTACTTAGATACTTGGTTAATAGTTGATTATTTTTTATTTTGTTAAGAATACGATTTTATTTAGAGTATAATTTTTAATTACAGTTGAGTTTCTGTTTATGATTGCATTCCTAAAGGTTAAAATAAACATGTTATGTACATTAAGAGTTTATAAGTAAAAAAAGCTAAAATAGGCTAGGAATGACGGAAAAAAACAATTGTGTGTATGTAAAGCCAAAAATTTATAGAAAAATAAACAAAATACGCAGGTGTTGCGGATTAAAAATCTCTTGTCTTATTTAGTATGATTACCGCAAAAGCAATTAAAACTATACCAAGGACAAAAACTATAACATAACTTATAGCGCCTTTAGGGTAAAAATTGTCACTTGAGTGTTACGTAACGTTTAGAGAGGGGGAGGGGGGTACAGAAAAACGTTACGGTGCGTTACAAGGAGGGGAGGGGAAGTCTAAAATCTTCAAAAATTGCGTTACGTAATACTTGAATGCTCCCTAGTCTATCGATACTTTCCTCACAGTCGAAATGAAAAATAGTATGTTTATCTCGGGTGAAAGCAACCATTCCACTCTCGAGCTATTGGCGCTCTCACTTCGTTCGAGCGCCAGAAACTTCTCGAGTGGAATAGTCACTTTCGTCCCTTGGATAACAATCTACTATTAAATACTTTAGGATCAGAATATGTGACATGATCATCAATACCTACAACCTTTACAATGGAGTCGTGATACACATCTAAACAAACAGGCACCTCGATGACAACATGTGAAGAGACAATTTTTTTCACGATTTCGGTGTTGTCTCCTTAATAAAAGTTGTAGATAGCCATATTTACCTACCCCTTAATTTAAAGATAAGACTGTTACACTAAAACCCGGATTGTTTTTATTTTAGAAGAAGCGGCCTGGTAAATAAATATTAGGTAATCCTTGTCTTGAAATAACTCAGACACAGCTTCGGAGTCAGTAAGTTAGTGGTGTTAACACCCCATGCCTCGAAAAGCACGTTAAGCCGTTGGTCCTGCGCCTAATCTCTCTACTGTAATGTCGGACTCGTCTCACCGAATTATGAGAGTGAAGGAACAGAGAGTGCACCTGTGTAATGCGCACACACTTGTGCACTATAAAGTCTCCTTCCTCCTTCTATAAAGTGCAGTTGTTTAATCTCTATCGAGATAGGCCACTGTGTTGAAATTCGGCTAGGAGAACATTATTATTATTAAAGGCAATTCAACAATGAGACAAAATAAGGAATAGGTAAGTAGGTATTTAGAAGAAGAGACGGACATTTTCTCGGAATCGCTAAGAATTCAGTAGGTAGAGACTAGGTACATAGTTATTTACGCATGATCCGACACTGCATGAATTCGTATTCAACAGAATGCTGTGTAGATTCCTGGAATCAGGATTCTGAGAGGTGCTACTCTGTACGACATTGTCTGCATTTTCGACTCTAGGTATAAATGTCAAAAGTAAGTAATTATAAATATATTATTGCACTTGAAAAAATGACCGTCAGAGGCGGGAATCGAACCCGCGTTCCTCGCATGCCGGGCGATTGCCTAACCTCTCGGCCACCCTGGCGTTGGCAGAGCCTGTCGAAATTTTCAAGTGCTTCTTAACGCTGTAATGCCGCGTTGCTTTCATCAATGTTATTGGGATTACACCCTTAACACTCGAAAGAAATACTATTGCAAGTATTTAACAATAGAAAGATGAAGCTTGCAAATACGATAAATTATTGTTTTTAAGTGATAAGCATTTACTTTGCAATCTAAATATATTATTGCACTTTCATCAATGTTATTGGGATTACACCCTTAACACTCGAAAGAAATACTATTGCAAGTATTTAACAATCGAAAGATGAAGCTTGCAAATACGATAAATTATTGTTATATATTTAGATTGCAAAGTGAATGCTTATCACTTAAAAACAATAATTTATCATAAGTAATTATGCTATCGAGGGGGCGTCACATTAAAATTAATGTGACGTCACATATACAGGGTTAGTTGTAATTAGCTGGACACCTCTTACAGGCACTACACCTCTGTTATTTACTACTCTGTATGATGTACCTAAAATAACAACGCCGAGGCGCCCCTACCTCGCCCCTCCTGCATTCATTCAACGTATATGTGCGTCGCTGCGCCGCTGCGTCACTCTGCCACCCCGCGCCCCGCTGCACGTGGCGATTATTTTGTCTACGCAAGGTGCGTAAGTAGAGTAATGCAAGTTTAGAGTCAATAAACATATTTTGGTTTTAGTTTCATGTAATAGAGCTCCCCCTTAAATATCATTATTTTTATTTTTTGTATGAGAATCGTACAGCGGCTAACAGGATACACCTACCAAGTTTCAACTGTGTTATGCTAATAGTTTCAGAATAAAGTGTCTGTGACATACGGACGGACAGACAGACAGACCTGACAAATCTATAAGGGTTCCGTTTTTTGCACCATTTGGCTACAGAACCCAAAAAACGGCTTACACAGTAGAATCCCTACAGCAGTGAGCCATTATTACCGAGTGCCGATGACGTGACGATGTGGACAGGCTTTGTTCTGACTGAGGAGCAGATGTCACCAGCGTGCAGCCTTTGTTGCCTGCTGGGCCTTAGACGTGACGGGAATTGCCAATTTGTAGTGCGTTAGGCTGGTCATTGGTTATTTAGTAGGTAGGTATGAAGTTATTGAAACTGGTATGCAGGTCAGACTCCCTTGTCATTTATTGTTTAAAACTACTTTTTTAATAGAACAAGGTTGTACATTTCCCTACTTTAATAGGTAGGAAATTACACGTAGTTAGTATCGTAAGCAGGTTACGTAACGTAAGTTTCTCGGTAGGTAATACGTAGTTTAATCCTTAGATAATTTTAAACTAAGTTACCTATAGGTACTTATTCAATGATGTCTATTGACAATCACATTGAATGGTATTGATGTACTTACAGTTGGCTGCACGTCAGGTTACCCATAGGAACTACGAAAATAGCTTTTATTAGAATAGAAGCGGTATCAAGGTCAAAGTAGAGTAAGAAATCTGAAGTGCAGCACATAGAAATACACTGTGTACCTACATAAATATAAACTGAAATAAAAAAGACTTTCATGGCTTGTTATACCCGCTCCAAGGTGGTTTCAGAACCTCATTAAGAGGAAACGCGGTCTAAGTGACATTTGCAAAATAAGTTTTTGAATAAAATGTTGCTGTCTCGATGCAAGCTCTGGCGGCCGCCCCCGCACCCCGCACTGCTCTTTCCATGTGTGAGTAGCGTAAGTTAGTGTGTGTGCGCACTAGACCTCGCGCAAAACCATAAAGTTAAAGGAATATTAACTTTATGCGCAAAACTCGCTAAAATAAAGTATTTTCAAGAAACATGATGAACTCTTTCATAAACTATAACCGAAGATACAGTACGCGATTCAAAATAAAGTCTAT
Source organism: Pyrausta nigrata (assembly GCA_949316185.1). Taxonomy (NCBI): domain Eukaryota; kingdom Metazoa; phylum Arthropoda; class Insecta; order Lepidoptera; family Crambidae; genus Pyrausta; species Pyrausta nigrata. The sequence goes on along the minus strand of OX438955.1, from coordinate 994,664 downwards.
GTATACACAATGCTTTTTGGTGTTCAAAGTTTCTTAAAACTATAAAAACAAAGAAGAAAAAGTTATTCAAATTCAGGTTATGGTAGAGTCAATATTGAATAAAATTCATGTTTTTATTCCAATATTTACGTTATTATATCTTTATAGCAGGGCATTATGCAAGATATAAATACGTTGCTATTTATATAGGAGCTTGAACATGATTCATTATTAAATTAAAGAAAATAATAAATGTAAATATGTGCCGTGGCTGTCAGTTTCATGATTTGATCCTTTAATATAGTTTGTCAAAGATATACCTAGAAATACGAAGGAGAGGTGATAGATGACATTTTCCAGTTCACTTATACTACAAGTAGGTAACTAAATTAATATTTTACAAAAATAATAAAAAATATATATCTTTATAAACATACTATTAAGACACGACACGACAGCTTACTTTAACAACAAGAATGATTTTGCAAAAGCTTAATATTTATGAAACTGAAGATTTTTTTTTAAAATTTTGTTCATACGTGGAACGGAACTTTTTACTTATGAGAAGATTGATTGACAACAGTGACAACACCTTTCAACAAGACATCATCTGATTGTGCAACAATCACAAGTTGAAATCCACTATCTTTTAAAGAAAATGAAGTAAATGTCGTTTATTTATGATCGCTAAACGGAAGAACATCATTTTCGTATAAAATGTATTCATGAATACTTATGTTTCATATGCCCGACACAAATAGGTCAACCTGCACAAACATCATGTGCTTTCGATCGCAGCAAGAGAAGAGGCTTATTATTCTAAATGTTGGCGTGGAAGGAAAACGACGGAATCCCTTTAATAACAGAGCTCGGAGATGGATCTTGGGCGAAGAGAACCGACAAAAGTGGATACAATTCCCTCGGACAATTTCATGTCAGGTGCAGGCGTGTGTAGCACCTATAACAACGGATTTAGGGCTCTGTTTGGACTTCTACGTTACCGTAGCGCATCCGCGATGTTTGCGAATCATAGAACTGATGATCTTTACTCAATGATTCGCAAGAAGACGGGCTCAGTATAACCAGAATGTTGTTACAGTCTCGTGTTCGTGTAACGACATTCATAGTTGTAACAATAAAATTGTTTTTCTTTTTTGTAACTAACCCTTGTTTTAAACTATATTATGAAACAATTTGTTTAATTGTTTTAAGAAGCTGGCATGAGTGTGTCCTTCCTGTAGAAAGTAAAAGTAGGTATTTTTCTTCTGCGATTTAGTGATCTGCATCTGCGGATTGTCTACAGTGTGCTTATAAACCATACAATAGATGATGTAATTTATTAAACGCCTTGGTGAATATTACAACACGCCCTCACTAATATAAGGGATTTTCTAAATATGCAAGTACTTATATAAAAATGAAAACTGACTTAATGACTGACTGACATATAAACTCACAGCCCAAACTGCTAGGTCTAGAGACTCCAAATCAAAGGTTCCATAAGAGGTCTCGGGGAGCACTAAGAAAGGTTTTTTGGAAATTCATCCCCTAACGGGGTAAAAAAGAAGGGGCATAACGTAACAGGATTTCTGGAAGCTCATCCTCTAAGGGGGTGAAAATGGGAGTGGAAATTTGATTCGATATGTGCGCGGATGACAGTACAGTCAGTCAGTCGTGGGCCACCGCGTAGTAAAATCCATTTCTTATTATTAGCTTCCACCGACATCAGAAATCAGCTTGGCTACAATCTATCGAATTGAAATGAATCTACATACGTTATGTCCTCAGTAAGTGCTTGCATCACATGTATGTGCACAGTAATTCTAGGAGTCAGCAAGGGAACATCTACCTGCTTTTTTCTTCTATAGGAACACCACTGAGGAGTAGTAGACCTTTAAAAGCCAAAGTGAAGAAAGCTAATGATATAAAATATTAACACAAATTACCAAGACAATATTTAACTTAATACATCGATGTCGATTAGGCCAACAGTGGTGTATCGATATAATTATCGACTATGAAGCATCACAATACGTATATGACATTACCTACCCCCCAAACCTCTCCTCTTAAAGCAAGAAAGGGACAAATGCAGCTCAGACCAAAATTCGCTTCATAAAACTGACCAAAACAGCATTTCGTAGTCCCCTGTTTTCTCGACGAAAACTTTACCAATGATAATATTGTTTAAATAAATAATTAAAAAAAGGATGGGACTATGCTCCTATGTTTTAGTGTGCGTAAAATTTATTTGGCGAGCGTCTAAAGTTTGAGGTTGAAATTAGGCAATTTTCTTAGTGTTTGAAGGCCCAAATTTCCTGTGTTAATTTGAATATGGGAAAAAACGAAACATAGGAGCATAGCCGTAGTAAATGCGGATATTATAGCAAAAAAAATTTTCTACCTTAATCTGTATCCAGGGAGGAAACAGGGGACTACGTTTGTATGGAGAAATGGTGCTCTTCTTTCGTCTTAACATAATATTCTTACCTATAGGAGTTACAATGAATATACATTTTAGTAAAGCCAATAAATTAATTGTTTGACAAACACCAATTACCTACCTGTCCCCAAATTTAGCCTGAGCTTGTGCTATGGCCACAGAATATGCTATGGCGACTAGGATAACGGAAAAACTTTGTTAATTAGCTACACGCTGCCAGCACATGACTAAACAAATAACTAATTAAATGTAATGATAATTATTTCCTGCGTTTTCGCGGGGTTGCTAGTGCCAAATGAAGACAAGATAATGTCATGATTTTCGCAAAAAAGCTAACGTATTCCGGTAGAGAGTGGCACAACACAGATAAGGGGATAATTTCCTGTTAATCAGTAAAAGTAGGTCGAGTGTGTTGTTTCATTGTGTTGGAAAGAGACGGAATATTGGTAGGTATGATTGCTATTTCAAATAAAAATACTAAGCAAATACCTATACTTACATTTATAGTTAGATAGCGTGGTGTTGTTGTTACATACAAATTAAAATGATTTAATAATATCCGCCTTACTAAGTAATTCTTTACCGGGCAGGCTTTTTCAACGTCGGGGTGACCGAGTGGTTGGGCAATCACACCTTGTTTTGGAGCCCATTCAATACGCACAAACAATAAAATATTTCCTCTTTACAATATTAGTGTAGATAGATTTTTATTATGTATGATATGCGTATTATTTAGATTATATTTACCACGGTACCCTAACTGATTATAAGTTTATCAAAGATTCCTATTAGGAATATCGAAAGTAATTTACCTTGTAAGTAAGTAATTTGAATATTTTCGTCTCTGACTTGAAAATAAATATATTTTGCACTTGAAAAAAAAACGACCACCAGAGGCGGGAATCGAACCCGCGTTCCTCGAATACCGGGCGATTGCCTAACCTCTCGGCCACCCTGGCGTTAGCAGAGTCTGTCGAAATTTTCAAGTGCTTCTTAACGCTGTAATGCCGCGTTGCTTTCATCAATGTTATTGGGGTTATACCCTCAACACTCGAAAGAAATACTATTACAAGTATTTAACAATCGAAAGATGAAGCTTGCAAATAAGATAATTATTGTTTTTAAGTGATAAGCATTCACTTATTGCACTTGAAAAAAAAACGACCACCAGAGGCGGGAATCGAATCCGCGTTCCTCGCATACCGCTTATCACTTAAAAAACAATAATTATCTTATTTGCAAGCTTCATCTTTCGATTGATAAATACTTGCAATAGTATTTCTTTCGAGTGTTGAGGGTATAACCAATAACATTGATGAAAGCAACGCGGCGTTACAGCGTTAAGAAGCACTTAAAAAATTTTGACAGGCTCTGCTAACGCCAGGGTGGCCGAGAGGTTAGGCAATCGCCCGGTATGCGAGGAACGTGGGTTCGATTCCCGCCTCTGGTGGTCGTTTTTTTTTCAAGTGCAATAATATATCTAGATTGCATAGTGAATGCTTATCACTTAAAAACAATAATTATCTTATTGAAAATAAATAAAAAAGGAACCCCTCCACTCCACGGAACCCCAGGGTTCCTTTATTATTTAGGAACCACCGAACTAGTGTACACTTTTAATTCCTACATAGACCGGTAGTAAGTACCTATTTGCTTAGATGTGAATTTATCATGTAAGGAAAATTGAGTGAAATAACTCACTTTTCGTTTTGACGTCACTTCGCAAATATTATTATTCCTAGTAAGTAAGTTATTTATAATCTCGTATCTACGTCTCAAAAGGAAATATGATTGGCGGCAATCACAGACGGCCTTTTTCCAATAAATTAAGTTATATAAATAAGTATCTATGATCCAAATATTGTGCTTTTTCCAGTGAATGGCCCTATTCTCGTAACACAAACAAAACACACTCTAATTAAGTTTCAATATTTCCAGTGGCACTGGGCAAGTTGTTGGCAAATTTAACAGAATTGAACGTCAAAAACTGATTTTAAAAGTTGAGTGAAATAAAATACGGAAAAAACCTTTTTCCCTATATGTATGTTTTCCCTATATAAGATTTGTATCGATGCATTAGCTACTTAGGTAGGTAGTTAAATTGTTTGAGACCTGCAATGTAGATACATTACAGGTCTCAAACAATTTAACTGAAACTTCCGCGAGTAAATGCTTTAGGGTCTAAATGCTTTAGACCCTAAAGCATTTATTAATGTAAGCCCTGGACTTAGACCCTATAGTCTAGCAGGGTCCGTGTAATTTTACTAACGAACTGTTTATGGAATAGTTTTATTCACAAGTAATTCATTGCTTAATACTCAGTCATATTTTCTGTGAACTATAGGTAGGTAGGTAAAGCCTATTGCTTTTGCAATACGCTATAAATTTTAATCAGGTCGATGCTCGTAAAATAATACGAACGTGCGTTTACAACAAACGTTTGTTTCAAATTCAATTTAAATAATATGGGAGTGCCTAACAGAGGAATCCCCGGCTCTCCCTCTGCGATGTACTGTATGTTCAAGATTTAGGCAATCGTTCCCAAGTATGCACAGAGAGTTTAGCTGACAAAAAGAACTTAATATTCTTTGTTTTAGATTTTTATAAGATGAAGTTAAATTGTGTAGTTGAATTTTACATTTGAGCAGTCAAAGCTTTTTACAAAAGTATTTCGATGCAATTTTTATTCCAACAACAAATAAAACATAGAGACCACTTCAATAGTACAACTTTGAACATTCTGTGAATATCTACTGTCTGTGTGAGATGTGCGATAAATAAATAAATTGTTCCAACAATCACACCAAATATTACATAGTCTCAAACTAACGCGAGCTTGAATGACTTAGGTGCAAATGATATTGCTCATTACACAAACATTTATTTGCGTCTGGCGACATTTGAACCCGCAACCACTGTAGTAGGTAGTCATGGGCGCGAACCAGTAACACCAATCGCTCGTCAATATACTTAGAGGGAGTTAAATTATTTACAAGCAAAACTTGAAGCAACTTTTGCAATTCCTCATTTGGTTAGGTTTTTGACAGTTAAAAACGTGTTCAATTGTGACACATTTTATTTGAATTAAATTAGGTCGTTTGTGTTGGTATCCTAAACAAAAAATCATAGATCAACCAATAAACCAGAATGACACGTACATACCTAACACTCTTCTACTGTTTTATCACCCGATATGATTATTGTGAAAGGAGTGGATGAGTCAATGAAGAGTAATAGGATTGTATGGAAAAAAATTATACTGCGTCGGTCCCAAATATAATAAGGAAGAGAGCAAGCAAATAATGAGGCTGATGATAGGTGCTGAAAAGTTTTGGTAATCGATTTTTAACTACTCATAATGTGGTAATCCTACCTTTAACAGGTCTACACGTGAAATGTTTAATTTATTAAGTAAATTTGCATTTTGAGAAGTTTCTTCGCAATCTTCTTATGCAAACTCAAACGAGCTTGAACGTTTGATATTTAAACATGTAAGTCGGATTCTTCAAAACATTCTACAGAATTCAATAAATTGACCCAATTTTCTGACAAGACCATCAATAAATTATAAAGGTGTCGAAGCTATTCAACTACTTATTTAATGAAATTATTACCGTTACTTATCGACTAAGGTTTGAAATTATATTCAGCATAGATATTTTCATATTATTTCTTAGTAATTTGGTAGCATTCTTAAGGTAATTTTGATATTATCAGATTCCGTTGACCTAAAATGGTGTCTTAAAATATTTATTGATATTAATGGTTGCAATAACACATAAGCGGTGCGATATAAGTAATTCGTTAATCAACAAAGCCGACTTGAAGAAATTACTGCACTAATTGGGCTTGTGCCCATCGGGGTAATTAATAAAATGGGCTTTTTGGCCAATTTTGGTAGTGTAATTTAGAAGACTTGGGCCTCATGCCGACACGTCATCTAATCAGGGGTACTACTCTTGACGAGGTCGAGTTACGATCACAAACGAATCGACGTTGCAAATCGATTATTACGCCAATCAAGTTGTAATCGAAAAGTGAACTACTTGAAATTGAAAACCGCCGTTACATCCCTACACCGACGCCATCGAGTTTGAGCTTATGTTTTATTTCGATATCGACTCGATTCTGATTTCGATTCGATTGAGCTCGGGAGTAGTTACCCAGCGTCGCCAATTGATGCCAGCCGACCCGCTGTTTGTTGCATGGCCAAGCCTAGGTAATGAATAGTAATACAGCCGGCTGTGCCGTATTAGCACGCTTAAGTGTATGGCAACCCTTTCTGTGATATCATTCGAGCGAGACGCTAAATGCCCATTTCTAATACTTGGGTACATTCTCAATTGAATGAATGTAATAATTTGGGTTTTTTGAGCGGCTTGTTGCTTGTCTTTACAATTTCTTAAACTTATGTAAACTTTTGTCATTTTGTCAATCGTAGATTCAATATGACAAGCTTGTACCAGTAAACATTCAACATTCAACATCGCCTCCCCGTATTTGCTATGCACAATTAAGTAAATGGGGAACTTTCCCAAAGCCCCATATATTAACATAAGTAACAAGATGAAACGTAATAATCCTGCGACGATTTTGCGGGAATATGAGTTCGCGAAAACGCGAAATGCGTGGAAGTTGGGACGATTTCGCTTTCACGCGTTGAATTTATAACAGAATCAATGTCTGGGGAAACATATTTACCTAAAACATGAAAAGCTTTCCAGTGTTCAGTGAAAATCTCACTAGATTAAAATTTCGAGACTTGTCTAAGTATAAGACCTAGTATTATCTCCCAATAAAACATTTATAACCTACTTAGAACCGCCTAGTCAGAGGCCGTAGTGCGGCTTGATAACATTTGACAGTGAGGTTGGTCACTTGCCATACAGACAAACCCTTTACCAATCCGCACTGAGCCCGCGTGGATGAGTATGGCTCGTACCTCCTCATAGTTGAGGTGAGGCATTTGCCCAGCAGTGGGATCTATATAGGGTAACTTTACTTTTAGTACGGTCGGCGAGAAAGTGGTCTACCAGTTTTAACAAAATGTCATGTGATAAGGTTGCACTCTCTCATGGACTAATTACCTTGTTAACAATAAAAGAGATGAATTAACATGACGAAGGTATAATTTGTAGTAGCTGTCAGAATATTTTTGTATGGGAAAATCAACGATGTTGTTCTATGACGCGCGTAGGATTTTCTACCTTGATAAACCACTTTCACCGTGCGTAACTACCTAATTGAACAGCTTCAGACTTAGATTCAAAGGTTTATTTGCTTTTTCGTAATGCTCGTAAAGTGGCACAATTATAAGTTTTCTTCTGCCTGGCACTGAAAGCCAGGCAGAAGAAAACTTATAATTGAATCTTAAAATTGCTACCGAAGGATATAAAAGCAGCTTCACAGAGAGCCACAGTCGTCTAGATGAATTTCCACTACAGAGATGGATTCCCGATGAATAAGGTTACAAGTGCCGCGGTTGTCCAATTAGGATTAGTGGAATTAAACCACAAAATATAAATAGGCAGCATACTCGCTTATTCTCTACAATAGATAGATAACAAACGATATCGTGTTTTGATAGTTACCTGGCGAAACTCCTTCGTAATCTTACAAAACACATGTTATATTAAAAACGGCCAAATGCGAGTCTGACTAACGCATGAAGGGTTCCGTACCATTCACTTACAACATTAGACAGTATATGCAAAAAAAACACGTTTGTATGGGAGCCACCCTTAATATCTTTTTTATTTTAATTTAATTATTTACTTTGAAAATGAAATAAAACATAATATTCTGTGAATATTTTTGGCGTTTACCTGTTGCCATTATAAATATTGAGCAAAAAATGGCAATAAAATCACGTTTGTTGTATGGGAGAGACCCTCCCCCCCCTTAAATATTATTATTATTTTTATTTAATTATTGATTATTTATACCCTGTTGCCGTTATTGATAGCGAGCAAAAAACGCCAAAAAACTCACGTTTGTTGTATGGGAGCCCCCCTTATATTTATTTTATTGTTTTTAGTATTTGTTGTTATAGCGGCAACAGAATACATTATCTGAGATAATTTCAACTGTCTAGCTTTCGCGGTGTCATGCACCGCGAAAGCTAGACATTTGAAATTATCTTGAGGCCGCTAAGGGAGAGATTCGCAAACGTTGTGTGTTGTTGTTGTGTTGACTTTCCTCTAGTGAAAACTAGAGACTAGGGTTAGTCAAATCCACGGAAAAATTATTGTAATACCAATCACGTAAGCTGCTAGTGCTACCTACTAGCCTGCCTGTAATATTTGTGGCAAGAGGTCAGCTGATCGTTTTTATTAGTAATCTTAATAATAAACCAACACAAGCCTTATCAGCGTGGGATCTCTAAGTCACTTTTAAAGATTCGCGATTTTCACACATAACACATACATATACCTACAGGTCTTATCGCGATAATTGAGTAAAGTTTGAAGGAAAAATGTTTACCTTCAAATTCAGCCTGACGTCTGTGGTCACATTTTTACCTTTTTAGATAAATTACCTTCAAACTTTACTCGATTATCGCAATAAGACCTGTAGGTAAATGTATGTGTTATGGATCTCTGAGTCTTTTTCAGTTGTGTACAAATGAGCCCGTTCGCATACACGTGCGTAGGTGCTCACACGTCGGCACCACACAACTTAATTAAAACCGTGAGTGTTGTTCAGAAGATTATTACTTTTTTATCTTTGGTGTAAAATTTCTTAATACACAACGGTGTATATTCGCGCAAGTATAAAGGGTAAAATAACAAAGGGTGCGTGATTCAAAAGACATCGAGCTAGGCAGATTGTTCGGCTTTTTATTATTTATTTATTGTAGCTTTGCTAGTAAAGAATATGGATTTATTTCAATTGTGTAAACATGCTGGTTTTGGGTGTTGTACATTATATGCTAACACAGAAAAGCTGCACAAAAGATAACCAAATTACTTAGACAACAAATGACTTATATTACCACAATATTAAAATCTCTTGCATGCATGCTTAGGTGTGCAAGTACCTACTTAGTATTACATTATTCTGAATGTATACTTATCAGAGGAAAATTCATTGGTTTAAATGTTTTTGAATACCGCCGTGAACAGTAGGTATAATGTTACCTAGTGGACGCTGTACAAAGCAAAACAATGATAGAAAACTACAAATCAATGAAACGTACCTCCTAGTTACCTTAAGTTAGAACAAAAATTTTGACCGGTAGATCCTAAAAATATTCTCAGGAAGGAAGCAGTAATGACGTCATCAATTCCTCATGGGAATAATTTTAAGAACTACCTACCGTTCATAATTATGTATATTTTTATGACCTAAAAAAAAACCTAAATCAAGTACCTGTTTACAAAGCTTCTATCCTGTATGCGGTTTCTTTACGTAGCTGACCACTAGATCCTACCCATCCCTTCTCGCTTATCAGACGTGATTAAATTAACTTTCGCTTTGCAATCCGTTATCACTAATGAATCTCTAGCTCAAATAGCAAGTAGTTTACTTTCTGTCAGTAAACAAGTTCATCTTCCGACAGATCCAGTGGATTAATGCTTCCGTTTGCCACACATCTTAATCTAACTAAGAGCCACAGTCTGTCGTTTTACAATTGATGTGGATGCAGCGGGCTCATCATTTTTTTAAAGATTAGTTTTTAAAAACGTGTTTGACCGTAATCACACTTGATTGATTCACATTAATCCTAATTTACCATGTACATTTATCTCACGGTAATCACGGTCTAGGATAATGTTACACGTATCTCCCTAGCAAAGGCATATTAACTCTTGTCGTATGATTCGGGTTGTAATCTTTGGGCAAGATATCAGCAGCGAAGTCCATCCCTAGGAGTTCGTGCATCAGAAAAGCGTGTACTGTACTTGTAAAAGTGGTAAAAGTGTGTAATGTACTTACTTACCTAATGATAAACATGTAATAAAATGATTTCTTCTACCACTCAACTTTAGGGATGATTCCCCAAGTACGCAGAAGATTATAGTGCACAAGTCCCAGGTGCACTCTCTGTTCCTTATCTCATAAATCAGTCAGGAAGCAATTGTACATGATTGGAGAGAGATTAACAGCCTCCCGACTAACTCGATTGTAATAATTAAACAATAGATTAGGAAACCAAAATTTCTTACTTTACGTTAAAAAGCAATAATAGTTTCATAAAAATTACAATTCATGTGTCATTGTTTTAGAATTGCAATCGACATCCCGATAGGTTTTAGTTAGGGGCTCGGCCTGTTGGTGCAGGACAGTACCATTGGATCACTGGAGTAATGACCTATGGGAAAAAATAAAATACAATTATATTGCTTTAAATTTCCGCTTTCTCTTAGCGGAAATTTAAAGCAATATAATTGTATTTTATTTTTTCCCATAGGTCATTACTCCAGTGATCCAATGGTACTGTCCTGCACCAACAGGCCGAGCCCCTAACTAAAACCTATCGGGATGTCGATTGCAATTCTAAAACAAAAATTCCGCTTTCTCTTAGCGGAAATTTAAAGCAATATAATTGTATTTTATTTTTTCCCATAGGTCATTACTCCAGTGATCCAATGGTACTGTCCTGCACCAACAGGCCGAGCCCCTAACTAAAACCTATCGGGATGTCGATTGCAATTCTAAAACAATGACACATGAATTGTAATTTTTATGAAACTATTATTGCTTTTTAACGTAAAGTAAGAAATTTTGGTTTCCTAATCTATTGTTTAATTATTACAATCGAGTTAGTCGGGAGGCTGTTAATCTCTCTCCAATCATGTACAATTGCTTCCTGACTGATTTATGAGATAAGGAACAGAGAGTGCACCTGGGACTTGTGCACTATAATCTTCTGCGTACTTGGGGAATCATCCCTAAAGTTGAGTGGTAGAAGAAATCATTTTATTACATGTTTATCATTAGGTAAGTAAGTACATTACACACTTTTACCACTTTTACAAGTACAGTACACGCTTTTCTGATGCACGAACTCCTAGGGATGGACTTCGCTGCTGATATCTTGCCCAAAGATTACAACCCGAATCATACGACAAGAGTTAATATGCCTTTGCTAGGGAGATACGTGTAACATTATCCTAGACCGTGATTACCGTGAGATAAATGTACATGGTAAATTAGGATTAATGTGAATCAATCAAGTGTGATTACGGTCAAACACGTTTTTAAAAACTAATCTTTAAAAAAATGATGAGCCCGCTGCATCCACATCAATTGTAAAACGACAGACTGTGGCTCTTAGTTAGATTAAGATGTGTGGCAAACGGAAGCATTAATCCACTGGATCTGTCGGAAGATGAACTTGTTTACTGACAGAAAGTAAACTACTTGCTATTTGAGCTAGAGATTCATTAGTGATAACGGATTGCAAAGCGAAAGTTAATTTAATCACGTCTGATAAGCGAGAAGGGATGGGTAGGATCTAGTGGTCAGCTACGTAAAGAAACCGCATACAGGATAGAAGCTTTGTAAACAGGTACTTGATTTAGGTTTTTTTTTAGGTCATAAAAATATACATAATTATGAACGGTAGGTAGTTCTTAAAATTATTCCCATGAGGAATTGATGACGTCATTACTGCTTCCTTCCTGAGAATATTTTTAGGATCTACCGGTCAAAATTTTTGTTCTAACTTAAGGTAACTAGGAGGTACGTTTCATTGATTTGTAGTTTTCTATCATTGTTTTGCTTTGTACAGCGTCCACTAGGTAACATTATACCTACTGTTCACGGCGGTATTCAAAAACATTTAAACCAATGAATTTTCCTCTGATAAGTATACATTCAGAATAATGTAATACTAAGTAGGTACTTGCACACCTAAGCATGCATGCAAGAGATTTTAATATTGTGGTAATATAAGTCATTTGTTGTCTAAGTAATTTGGTTATCTTTTGTGCAGCTTTTCTGTGTTAGCATATAATGTACAACACCCAAAACCAGCATGTTTACACAATTGAAATAAATCCATATTCTTTACTAGCAAAGCTACAATAAATAAATAATAAAAAGCCGAACAATCTGCCTAGCTCGATGTCTTTTGAATCACGCACCCTTTGTTATTTTACCCTTTATACTTGCGCGAATATACACCGTTGTGTATTAAGAAATTTTACACCAAAGATAAAAAAGTAATAATCTTCTGAACAACACTCACGGTTTTAATTAAGTTGTGTGGTGCCGACGTGTGAGCACCTACGCACGTGTATGCGAACGGGCTCATTTGTACACAACTGAAAAAGACTCAGAGATCCATAACACATACATTTACCTACAGGTCTTATTGCGATAATCGAGTAAAGTTTGAAGGTAATTTATCTAAAAAGGTAAAAATGTGACCACAGACGTCAGGCTGAATTTGAAGGTAAACATTTTTCCTTCAAACTTTACTCAATTATCGCGATAAGACCTGTAGGTATATGTATGTGTTATGTGTGAAAATCGCGAATCTTTAAAAGTGACTTAGAGATCCCACGCTGATAAGGCTTGTGTTGGTTTATTATTAAGATTACTAATAAAAACGATCAGCTGACCTCTTGCCACAAATATTACAGGCAGGCTAGTAGGTAGCACTAGCAGCTTACGTGATTGGTATTACAATAATTTTTCCGTGGATTTGACTAACCCTAGTCTCTAGTTTTCACTAGAGGAAAGTCAACACAACAACAACACACAACGTTTGCGAATCTCTCCCTTAGCGGCCTCAAGATAATTTCAAATGTCTAGCTTTCGCGGTGCATGACACCGCGAAAGCTAGACAGTTGAAATTATCTCAGATAATGTATTCTGTTGCCGCTATAACAACAAATACTAAAAACAATAAAATAAATATAAGGGGGGCTCCCATACAACAAACGTGAGTTTTTTGGCGTTTTTTGCTCGCTATCAATAACGGCAACAGGGTATAAATAATCAATAATTAAATAAAAATAATAATAATATTTAAGGGGGGGGAGGGTCTCTCCCATACAACAAACGTGATTTTATTGCCATTTTTTGCTCAATATTTATAATGGCAACAGGTAAACGCCAAAAATATTCACAGAATATTATGTTTTATTTCATTTTCAAAGTAAATAATTAAATTAAAATAAAAAAGATATTAAGGGTGGCTCCCATACAAACGTGTTTTTTTTGCATATACTGTCTAATGTTGTAAGTGAATGGTACGGAACCCTTCATGCGTTAGTCAGACTCGCATTTGGCCGTTTTTAATATAACATGTGTTTTGTAAGATTACGAAGGAGTTTCGCCAGGTAACTATCAAAACACGATATCGTTTGTTATCTATCTATTGTAGAGAATAAGCGAGTATGCTGCCTATTTATATTTTGTGGTTTAATTCCACTAATCCTAATTGGACAACCGCGGCACTTGTAACCTTATTCATCGGGAATCCATCTCTGTAGTGGAAATTCATCTAGACGACTGTGGCTCTCTGTGAAGCTGCTTTTATATCCTTCGGTAGCAATTTTAAGATTCAATTATAAGTTTTCTTCTGCCTGGCTTTCAGTGCCAGGCAGAAGAAAACTTATAATTGTGCCACTTTACGAGCATTACGAAAAAGCAAATAAACCTTTGAATCTAAGTCTGAAGCTGTTCAATTAGGTAGTTACGCACGGTGAAAGTGGTTTATCAAGGTAGAAAATCCTACGCGCGTCATAGAACAACATCGTTGATTTTCCCATACAAAAATATTCTGACAGCTACTACAAATTATACCTTCGTCATGTTAATTCATCTCTTTTATTGTTAACAAGGTAATTAGTCCATGAGAGAGTGCAACCTTATCACATGACATTTTGTTAAAACTGGTAGACCACTTTCTCGCCGACCGTACTAAAAGTAAAGTTACCCTATATAGATCCCACTGCTGGGCAAATGCCTCACCTCAACTATGAGGAGGTACGAGCCATACTCATCCACGCGGGCTCAGTGCGGATTGGTAAAGGGTTTGTCTGTATGGCAAGTGACCAACCTCACTGTCAAATGTTATCAAGCCGCACTACGGCCTCTGACTAGGCGGTTCTAAGTAGGTTATAAATGTTTTATTGGGAGATAATACTAGGTCTTATACTTAGACAAGTCTCGAAATTTTAATCTAGTGAGATTTTCACTGAACACTGGAAAGCTTTTCATGTTTTAGGTAAATATGTTTCCCCAGACATTGATTCTGTTATAAATTCAACGCGTGAAAGCGAAATCGTCCCAACTTCCACGCATTTCGCGTTTTCGCGAACTCATATTCCCGCAAAATCGTCGCAGGATTATTACGTTTCATCTTGTTACTTATGTTAATATATGGGGCTTTGGGAAAGTTCCCCATTTACTTAATTGTGCATAGCAAATACGGGGAGGCGATGTTGAATGTTGAATGTTTACTGGTACAAGCTTGTCATATTGAATCTACGATTGACAAAATGACAAAAGTTTACATAAGTTTAAGAAATTGTAAAGACAAGCAACAAGCCGCTCAAAAAACCCAAATTATTACATTCATTCAATTGAGAATGTACCCAAGTATTAGAAATGGGCATTTAGCGTCTCGCTCGAATGATATCACAGAAAGGGTTGCCATACACTTAAGCGTGCTAATACGGCACAGCCGGCTGTATTACTATTCATTACCTAGGCTTGGCCATGCAACAAACAGCGGGTCGGCTGGCATCAATTGGCGACGCTGGGTAACTACTCCCGAGCTCAATCGAATCGAAATCAGAATCGAGTCGATATCAAAATAATTGTATTTTATTTTTTCCCATCTGATAATGGATTTCCGCAAAGTAACGCCTGATTCTATTAATTGTAATGACCTATGTATAACTATAGGTAACTGTGCGACTTATGGAGTGAACCTACCATTATCTACTTTATTGTGATTCTGTAAAGTACTACGCCTAAGTGCAGAGAAGAGGGAAATAAAACTACACAGCGCTTGAGCGGTCAACTAAATCTACACCTAGCCGTTGTAGCAAAATTCCTTGTATGATTTCTCATACGAGTACGAGTCTACGTAGGAGAAAATACCTCAATACTACTTTGTCTTGAATGTTTCTAAATATTCAGAGAAATTTTCTATAAAATATGCAAAGTAACGATACGTCTTGTTGGGTTAACAAATACCTACTTATTTATTAAGATTCCATAGGTACCGCAAAAGGAAAAAAACGAAACCTTTGTTGTTCGTCTATACAGTGTGTCGACTGTCGTGTATATTTGTGACGACGTGCCCACATTTGTGGCAAAGGAGCTGCGTAAGCTGCCCCCTGTCACGTTCGACCACGTTGACGTCACCAGGCTACTTAAGGATATTACCACCCTGAAGGCGAGTTTGGCCGAGGTAAAGTTAAGTTGGAAGCTTCACAAAATACCATCAGTGAAATGCGTATCGAGATAGCCGAATTACGTAACACTGCATCGGTATGTAGGTCACATGAAGTATCCAACTTAAATTCGAATCGTGGCGTAAACACCTCATCGCAGTCAAGCGTCGCGTCAGCGAAACTGGACTCGTCGCCGGTCATTGCCAGCGCCGCATGCAATGCGTCACCCGTCTCACATTCCATCAACATAGGAATGACGTTGCCTGCAGAACGTACGTCACCTTCTCGTGCGTATGCGTCTGCTGCCGCTAGCCGACCTCCCATCAAAAGGGGGAAACCTTTGGGTCGCCCAAAGTCAGAGAAGCGCATTGCTGCGCCGAAAGCTTCTCGTACAGAGGAGCCAAGTCCGTCGTTTTCGTGGAAGGCTACGCGACACCACGAACAGAAAGACGTCATCGACCTGACGTGTGAACTAATTAATTGTTTATTTTTTTCTATAATATTTTGTATGTATGTTAGTCTTTAAGGTATCTATGCTATGGGCCTGTGTTACGTCCGTAATCTGCAGCCTGATATAAATAAATAAATATAAATATATTTCATACGGGCGTATATTTAGTTGGCAGTTAGTATTGGTCCTAGACAACATATGGACATAATTTTGTTAGTTTATTGCTTAATTTTTTAACATATACATTAACTGAGCACGCAATGTATTATGAACATCCACACATACAAGACATTCATATAATGACATATTGAATGAATTAATACATTGCTCGGTCGTACCTTAAAAAAATATTATCTCTTTACTAATTAAGCTATATAACTAAACAGCTGTTTTATATGATTATACCTACGTGTATACGGTATGATATTATATCTGGATTAATTACGATATGTAACGTCCGACTGTCTGACTCTTCGTTTGTCAAGACCCTTTTTCTTAGGAACGCGTTAAGGTATAGCAAGCTGAAATTTAGATCTAATACTTACATCTGCCGTCCCATTACACTGTAAACAAGTAATGCCTAATTATTTGAAAAACAAAATCATCATCATCATAATGTTAGCCTATTGCAGTTCACTGCTGGACATAGGCCTCTCCAAGACTGCGCCAACTTTCACTTTCAAAAACAAAATACCCGACCGTAAAATGTATTATAAATAACTTTGAAATGGTCTTCTCACTAGCTTTGCCTTTGCCTGTTTTACCTTTACCCTTCCCCCTTTTTTAGGGTTCCGTATCCGAACGGCAAAATACGGAACCCTTGGTTGCGTCAAGTCTGTCTGTCTGTCCGTCCGTCCTATGTTACAGCCACTTTATTCCAAAACTATTAGCATTACACAGTTGAAACTTGGTAGGTAGATGTATCCTGTTAACTGCTTTACGGTTCTCATACAAAAAATAAAAAATAATTATATTTAAGGGGGGGACTTCCACACATGAAACTAAAACCAAAAAAATAAATATTAGTCAAACCTATGCGTGTCTATGGATAGGCCTTTTAAAATGACATCGAGGTTCCTAAAACCACTTTCTGTAAAAGTCTAACGTTTGAAAGATAGACGCTTCGAAAGTGGTAAAATGGGCGTCCCTCCATCTAAATTTTGAACTAAGCAAGTGTACATTTTGAAATTTTATATGATGTAGATCGTAATCAATCCTTTAAACGAAAATTGGTTTGAACGAGATCGAACTAGTAGTTTTTGAGATATAGCACATTTTCAACAACCGCAAACATAACTTTGTACATATAAACACTATGAAAAACAAAGAATATCTGCTGTCAACAAAATATTGTGGTATTTTGGCTAAGTGGAATCTAATTCAGTTAAAGTAGCACAGAACCCTTAAAGTGCAAGTACGACTCACATTTGCCCGATTTTACTGATTGGCCGCTTTTTTGTACGCCACGTTGATAAAAAATAATAAAGTCATTAAATACGTCCTCAAAGCGTCAATAGATACTAGAAGGTACTTTGATAAGTACAAGGTACAAACAAAGAAGTTTGATTAATTAAAAAGTATTCCAAATTCGATCACTTTCAGACTCTCTGAAACTGTATTTCTCTGTGTTGTCTAGTCTTTTTGATTAGAAATTATTAATTAAATAAGTAAACAGACTGCTACGAGTCCAATTAGTAATTGGGGCTGATTTAATCAAACGAAATGCAGTATAACAATTTGGCAAAACAGCTCGATACCGATTATTGAAGTAAACGATAAAAAATGAAATTTATGGATAAAAATTAAATAAAGTTAAATATATATTTTTTATGTAGAGTGTTCCCCGCGTTAAAGCGCAATACCGGAAGGAGGTGAAAGTAGATCGAAAATTGTCGACAGAAAAAAAAGACATATTTTTTTCTAGCTTTTATTGATGTACTTATTTGTGTTTTTTGCTGTAGACGCTTTGAGCAAAAAACGATTCCTTTTGAAATTTAGGGTAGATTACGAGTTGTCGTGAAAAAATGTTATTTCTTAATTTAATATAAATAGTTAAAGGTTTAGTTTAACCTCCTTTCGTGATTACACTTTATCGCTGAACACACTGTAGAGATAGACTCAACATGGGGCACCTCCCAATATTGACTACCCCTGCTTCAGGATAATTGTGGGGCTAGTGCTGAGAAAATGCAGCGCAAGAAATTCGCACAAGTCACTATTCGTAATAGCCTCTCTAAGGGATCTTTCTCAAGTGTTAAAGTTGTCAAAAATGTTCTATTTGGAAAACAAAAACAAATTATTGACAAAATGTCATTAATTGCCTGCATTGGTATATCCAAAACATTTGATTGAAAGAAATTAAAGGAATAAAGACTGTTGCATTTTCAAAATGTACTTTTTGTAAAATAACTGTAAGTTTTTTAATAGCTGAAAATGACTTTGAATACATCCCAGTGCAGCTTATTTTAACTCACTTTGACTAACTCTATACACCACTTGTAAATCAAAAGGGGCCTCTACGATTTATCCGTGCGCCTCCCGATATCAATTGAACCGAAAAACTCGATACCAATCTCAATCAGTTCGTGTGTTTTGCGAATTGAACCAATTAATTATGAATTAATGACTCATTAAGCCGCTCGGGGTTTCGTAATCACCCCCAGATAACGCTTAATAGGAAAATAAATAGGTAAGTACAACTTAATTGTAGGTAAATATTATTTTTATGACGACGGGTACGCACAACCCTTTTGCCGGGCGACGCTCACCCTAACTATTATTTATTTTGTGTCCCTACTCGCATGTTGTCAACTGACTCCAAGACTTTAGTGCTAATATATCATGATGACATCACAGTTTATCTATTAGACACCATTTCACTTAAGAAACCAATGAAAGCTATCAAACTAATGCAAAAAATATATCACATCTTGTTTACTACAATATTTTGATTTGTTTGTGTACCCTATTGATACTACGCCGCGCACACTCACACGCATACCTGCCTTATTTTTATTTGTTTAAAACGTACCGTGAGAACCCCGAAGATCGAGTCGACATCGAGACGTTCCCTATGACACATGTACTAGACTGACCAGAGTGCTTTTGCCGCGTGTGTATCCTGTGAAGCTCCTTACAGACATTTCGAGTGATTGTGGCCTGTGAAGTGATACCTGAACCCTGAAAGCTGTTCCGGCAAGTACCTAGCTATAAATGCTCAGACCTGACTGATTTTCCTGTCATTGTCGCCCTCCACGTGTAATCCACTGCCTAAACTCTCAAACATTTTGGTAGCAGAGCGTAGTTTTTATTAGGACCCCTTATTAGTAACGTAATTTGTTTAATTGAGAGTTATTATTGCTACTTTCCTTTGTAATATGAACAAAACGTCTCGTCATATACCTAATCTATTTACAGTAAATTCCTAAATAACATTCGAGTACAACCCCTTTTACATAAGTGTCGATTAAATCGATTAGCGCGATAATTACCTACCCTTTGAGTGCAAGTGAGGTGCGCGAGCGCTTTGTTTCCCTATTGATCACGCCATTACCGCGTGACCGCGTGCGAGTTGTTTACGAGTTTGCTATACCCGGTGCATCCGTGCCGTCCCTTACTATTTGTTCCTTTACGCATCCTATTGGAATCTTTTGTGAGTTTAATTTACCTACCTTGTTTCTTGCGATTTAAAGTAAATAAAATGTCGGATACCGAAACCGGCAACGAGACCGTAAGGGCCGTACTTTACACGGATACAGCTGAATACCGTGAAGCTATAGGTGAACTCCGTTATATTAGTGACTGGGTTGATGATTCCCACCGAGTTCTTGAGACCTTTTGGTGGACAGACATTGGTGGTTATGAACTTCGTAAGTGGATTAGTAACAGGCCCGAGCTCCTAGATGATATGCCCCCGGATCATTTGCAACTTCCTCATTCATTCTCAGACCCAGATAATCCTCAGACTGTCGCTATTTTAGGTGTCCAATACAATCCTGTGAGTGACTCATTTACCTACAATTTTTTTTTTAATTCATGCATGTTTTTGTGTTTATTTTCTTTTATTGAATAAAGTATCCACTTAATAATTATTTTTAATGGATAACCATGCCCTAAATAATGAATTATGAAGTAGGTATGTATGACAATAACACTTATTACAAAGACAATAATTAATCTCTAAAAGAGGCTTTAACTTTGCCATTAAATAACTATTGTTGTTACATACAATTGGCGCCATCTCTCGGATAACTGTTATACTGCTATAAAAACTAACTACTGCGCTTCGCGCAATGCATATCGAACACAAATTGAACGTTTCTCATGTATCATGAGAAAGAAACGTACAATAGATAGCGTAAAACAACAAAAAGTAAAAAAACTAAAACCCAACTACGACAAAAAACCTACATATATATATAGGTTTTTTGTCGTAGCTACCTACCTACCTACCGTAGCACTTTGACAACGTGTGACTACGCCTTTCCAAACATGAAAATTCTGAAAATTTTGTTTTATACTTTTTCAGCGTCGTTTTTTGTCGTAGTTGGGTTTTCGTTTTTTAACTTTTTTTTATTTGTACTATTCTGGTGTTAAAGTGTATTTGTGGCGAATAATATCAACAAAAGTTAAATTGATGAACTAAGTATTCTGATAAGTAGTAAAGAAGCTATGAACGAAGAGATGTGAATTATATGAAATCAGCCCATGAATACAGGTAAAGTCACAAGCAAATGCTAGTAATATATAAATATTTAAAATGTACAAGTAAAGCGCTTTCAAATGATACTAAACACGGCATATTTATCTTAACTTTATTTTTTTACTCTGTATGTTTTGTCCGCTAGAGGGCGCCGCATTAGATTTTGTGAAACCCCATATAGCCTATAACCAGCGGACAATTAGGACGCTTCCAATGATATGTCATTTGTCGAATTCTGATAAGTAGTTTAGAAGTTACGAGGGAACAGATGAACATACATACATACCTGTACATACTGTTTGAGTAACTGTTTGCTATATAATCAAACTAGATGGCGCTGTGTGTACCTTAAATCGCACTATCAAGTGGATTTTTTGAAATCACCTTAAGAGTTAGAAAATTACTTTTAATTAGTTTTGCGGGGTTGAATAAACACCTCATTACCGAAATCGTAAAAGGCGAAAGATTTATGCGTTTTGAAGGGAAACCAGAGTCGAGGCCACCAGACCACAGCTCGACTCGACTCCGAGCTTTCCCGCGAGACCTCGTCACCACCAGTGATGGTGACGAGGACAGCAGCAACAGGACTGACCCGACTAACAGCTTGCAGGCGCAAGCCTCGCTGATAGTTGATGACCACCGGACATGACACCACCCAAACTGACCTCGACGCTGGCTCGTAGCTGAAAAGCTCGCCAGCGCCAACCCAACCAAGGACGTGAGACGGAAACGTCTCCCCCAACCAAACGACCTGTCCGCAGTCACGGACAGCGATTGAACCCACCGAAGGGGGCCGTCGCCCCGAACGGTTTTCCCGATCCCCTAGGGGGTTGTGCGAACTTCGAGTGGCGGTACCGAAATCGTTTTGTTATTTTTGGGAGGACCTCACAGTAGGCGGGACATGGTCCTCCCGAGCCGGTTCACGTAATTGTTAGGTTTTCGTGAAATACTAAAGAATCTATCAGTAGTGCGTAAAAAGTAAAGTGAATGAAAAAATGTGAGTTCTAGTGGGTAAATGTGAATAAACTGTAGCTGTCAAATTTAAGTGACGTTTAAAGGTGACAAGTGACATAAACTGTCAAATTGTGACAAATGCCAAACTCAAGTGACATTAGCTATCAAAGTCAATAAATACGTGGAACTGTCAGTGAAATTTACCATAGTGTTACCAGTGCAAAATAAAATTAAGAAATTAGTAGTTTTGGACATTAAATAAAACCCTTGAAAAAAATAATAAATTGGACTTAGTATTTCAAAAGACAGTTTTAAAAATACAAAATGGCTGAAAGTGATGATGCAAACAGTGTCTATGAACAATTAAAAAAATTACAACGTGGTTTACAAATACAAATAGAGAAGTCACACACCAATTTTAAGAAAACACCTAAAGATCGCTTGTCATGGAATTACATTGAACTAAAAATAAAGTTAATTGATCAACTGTGGGAGAAGTTTCAAAATAACCACTTTAAGTTAATTGAAAACGAAGAGTCACAAGATGAAACAATTTTTAACACATACTTTGAGACAGAAGATGAGTATGCCTGTGCGAAGGAGACAATGTTAAAAAAGCAGTGTGAATATCCACGTCCAACTAAATCAAAGGATAGTTCTGAGAACAAAGATTCTGAAATTCCAACACAACAGATTAAACTTCCTCCAATACAAATTCCAAACTTTGATGGAAATTACACGAATGGATTCCTTTTCATGATCAATTTGTGTCACTCATCCATAACAATAAAACCCTTAGTAAAGTAAACAAACTACATTTATTAAAACAAAACTTAAAGGGAGAAGCTGCAACTTTGCTAAAACACATACCTGACACCGAAGGGAATTATGACTCTGCCTGGTTAAAACTAAAGGATAGATACAGCAACAAAAGAGTTATAATTAATTCATATTTACAAAGATTGATGTCACTTAAAAACATAACAATTGAAAATGCAACTTATATCAAGAACTTGTTAGACACAACAACAGACTGTTTGAGTGGTTTGTAAGGCATAGGAGTAGATACAAGTTCTTGGGATCCTGTTGTTATTTATCTACTGACAAGCAAGTTAGACAGTGAATCTTTGAAGGGTTGGGAGCAAGAAATAAGCAAATATGATAACGAAACTCTACCAACATTCGAAGACCTTGCCAAATACTTAGAGTCGAGATTCAGATCACTAGAAAGAATTCAATCAACAAAAGGAAACTTACGCACACTGACGAGAGAGACGAAACCTATGACTACGACTACAGAAAAGAGAGTTTTTTACAATGCGCCTAAAGAGGGTTGTGTACTTTGTGGCGGTGATCACTACATTTACCAATGTCAAGACTTTATACAAATGCCCGTCGAAGATAAGAAAGCGTGTATCGAGAAAAACAACCTTTGTTTTAATTGCATGATACCAAATCATGTAGTGAAACAATGCAAACAAAAATCTAGATGTCGCATTTGTGGAAAACGCCACCACACATTGATTCATACTGAGTACCACAACAACGCACCTCCTAAAAATTGCGAACGACAAGATTATTCAACCCAAGAGTACAAAAATACACAATCCACGGAACTGAAAGAAAACATAGCAACACACTACGCGATGGAAACTGAAGTCCAACACACAACTAACATCTTGTTAGCCACGGCACTTGTAAAGGTGACCGCCGAGAACGGACGTACACTACAATTACGAGGATTGATTGATCAAGGGTCTGAAGGATCATTCATCACGGAGAAAGCTACACAAGCTCTTGGTCTAAAGAAACATACAATCAATGGCACAATCAGCGGTATTGGAAACAACATAGTGATGCAAGCTAAACATTTAGTAACATTGAATCTACAGTCAGAGTACGACAGATCACTCAAACTACCAGTAAGAGCATATGTGCTTAAGACATTGACTCGCCTTCTACCGTCAAGATAAGTCAACATAACATGGAAACACATACAAGATCTGCAACTAGCTGATCCGCACTATGGCACACCAGCTTCCATTGATCTTCTGCTTGGAGCTGAAGTATATAGTAACATCATACTAAAGGGAGTGAAACCCGGGTCTTTTAACTCACCGTTAGCACAAAACACTAGACTTGGATGGATTTTATCCGGAGAGACCAATTCAACGTAAAAAGACGGTATCAAACATAATATAATCAACTTGCACATATCAACACAACAAGAAGACAACGACATTTTACAAAAATTCTGGGAACTTGAATCTGGAGATACATATCAAAACAAGAAACAATTAACAGAAGAAGAAAAACAATGTGTGACGATTTACGAACAAACTTATACCAGAGATAGTGAAGGAAGATACATAGTTGAGATTCCATTCAAACAGAAGAACCTTGATTACGGAAACACGAAACAAATAGCAGAGAGGAGATTAGAATACTTAGAGAAGAGGCTTGACAAAGACAAGAAATTGAAGACAAAATACACAAGAGTTTTAACCGAGTATATACAACTAAATCACATGGAAGAAATAACACATAATGAGAATGAGACTACACACAATTACTTCTACATGCCACATCACCCTGTGATAAAACCAGAGAAAACAACATCCAAAGTGAGAATAGTATATGATGCTTCATGCAAGGGTCCTAATGGGAAATCCCTCAATGACAACATGTTAATTGGTCCCAAACTACAGCAAGATCTGAGACAAATAGTTATGAGATGGCGTAGACATGAAATAGCCGTTATAGCCGACTGTGTCAAAATGTATCGTCAAATCAAAGTTACCAATGAAAGTGCCAACTGTCAAAGGATTTTATGGCGAGTGAACGGTGAATTAAAGGAATTTAGACTTACCAGAGTTACATTTGGCACAGCTAGCGCACCTTACCTTGCCACAAGAACGCTTCAACAGCTAGCAGTCGATGAAGAACAAAACTTCCCTATGGCTTCAAAAATTACAAAAACAGATTTTTACATGGATGATCTGCTATCTGGAGCTGACAGTTTAGTAGATGCCTTTGAAGTGCATTCCCAAATGACAAAGTTGATGAATGCTGAAGGGTTTCAACTGCAGAAGTGGGCCAGTAACAAATTAGAGTTTGAAGAACATATCAAGAATAAAGATTCTAAAACAGATGAAACTTACATACTAAAATCAGAGACTATTATAAAAACCTTGGGAATCCGGTGGAACAAACATACAGATCAATTCCAGTATGATATAAATCTACGACCTTTATATAAATCTATCACAAAACGATTCATACTTGGCGAGATATCACGACTGTTTGACCCCATGGGATGGTTAGCTCCGGTCATTGTAGTAGCTAAAATAATCATATAAAAACTGTGGTTGGCTAGAGTAACGTGGGATGAAGAAGTTCCAAAGGATGTAGAGGAAGAATGGTACAACTTCCGCAATGATCTGGAACAAGCAAAAAACATACATACGAGGGTCAAACTGAAAGTTCTTAGAAAATCAAAAACTGATTACATTAGCCAGTTATTAGTTTTATTATATCTTTTCAAAATATTGTCCATTGACGTCAATACACCGCTGCATGCGATGGAACCACTGGGAAAAGGACTTTGCCCACTCGTCCTTAGGGGTCTCTTCAATGGCATCGCGATACGCAGCCACCGCTTCTTCAGCATTCATAAACCGCTTTCCTTTAAGTTTTTCTTTAATTTTTGGAAATAAATAAAAATCACAAGGCGCGAGGTCGGGGCTATACGGCGGGTGACCCAGTAATTCAACGTTTGATGTCGCCAAATAGTCGATCGTTCGCTTGGCGGTGTGCGACGAGGCGTTGTCGTGGTGAAGGAGGATCCTACTGCGAGGTCGTTTCTCTCGAACTTTTTCCAAGACAAGTGGCAAACAATTGGTAGTGTACCATTCTGCAGAAACTGTTTTTTGATCCTCTAACACAATTGTTGCGAAATGACCTATCCTTCCAAAGAACGAGGCCACCATTTTTTTTTCCGCACTTCGATCTCTCTTCACTTTAGTTGGCAACTCCTCGAAAGGAAACACCCACTGAGCAGATTGTCTTTTGGTTTCAGGATCATAACAGTAAATCCAGCTTTCGTCACCTGTTAGTATGTCGAACACAGCATTTGAGTCACCTCCGTTAAATCTTTCAATCATTTTACGGCACCAATCCACACGATGGAGTTTTTGAGCCTTAGTCAAATTATGAGGTATCCACCGGGCGCAAAGCTTCCTGACCGCTAAATGTTCGTGGAGGATTTTGTGCACTTGACTCATACCGATGCCTAAGCTTGTCCGAATCTGCTGATAGGTCACTCTTTTGTCAGTCTCTATCATACGCCGCACAACACAGATGTTATTTTCAGTCGTCGCCGTAGAAGGCCGTCCCTCACGTACATCATCAGTGAGATTAGTGCGACCACGTTTAAACTCATTAAACCAGTTGTAAACAGTCGCACGAGATGGGGCTTCATCGTGAAAGGCCAATCGTAGTCTATCATAACTTTCTTGTTGACTTAAATGACATCGAAAGTCATAAAAAATCATTGCACGAAAATTTTCTCGTGTTAAATTCATTTTGACGTGACACAGACAATTTTCAATTTGCCGCCAAGTCGTAAAACAAATGACAAATGAATGAAATATATACTCAGTAATATTGGCAAAGAGTTCTATTTTCAAATTTTAGAATATTTTTTTTATTATATTGTTTATAAGTGGCCAGTTCTAAGAACTTTCAGTTTGACCCTCGTATCTTCTGATCATCATTGTTTGTATCGAGCCATCTCTTTATACGAGAACTACACGGGTACAGTGATGCATCTGAAAGAGCATACGCAGCAGCTATCTATCTACGTGTTGTCAAGGCTAATGGAACCATACACCTTCACCTTATTACAGCGAAAACTCGAGTCGCACCAATCAAGACTGTTTCCATTCCTAGACTTGAACTTTGCGGCGCCGTACTCTTGCTATACGAAACAGCTGAATGTCTTGGTATAACTCACGCTGATATCCACGCTTATACCGACTCAACAATAGTACTGGCTTGGCTACAATGCCACCCATCAAAGTGGAAGACATTCATAGCTAATCGAACTTCTGAAATACTAACCATCTTACCTGCGGCATGCTGGAGTTATGTAGAATCGAAGCAAAATCCTGCAGACATAGCTTCTCGAGGAGCTTCACCAAGTCAACTCTTGCAATCTGACTTATGGTGGAAGGGACCCGAAGAACTCTGAAAGAAAATATTACTTACAGACAATTGAAGGAGAACACCACCGACCTGGAAAAGAAAAAAGAAAAAAAATGTATACAAAAACATAATAACAATAAATGAAGATTTTGATTTATTAAAGAGATATTCTACACTAACTAAACTACTACGAGTAACAGCATACATACTACGAGTCTTTTCAAAGGAGAAACCAAAGGAAATATATCTAACTGGTATAGAAATAAATAAAGCAAGAGAAGTATGTATAAAGCTATGCCAAAAGGAAGTATTTGGAGATGAAATTGAAAGAATAACAACAAATAAAGATCTGAAAAAGGATAGTAAACTACTTAGTCTAAACGTTTTTCTAGACGATAAAGAAATAATAAGAGTGGGAGGTAGATTACAAAACAGTGACTTGCCTAATTTTACGAAACACCAAATAATTCTACCTGGAAACCATGCATTTACCAGATTAATGCTAACCGATTACCACATACGTACCTTTCATGGTGGTCCAACGATGTTGTTGAGTAACCTACGTAGACGATATTGGATAGTTCACACTAAAAGCCTCGTTCGACAAGTTGTTCACCAGTGCATGAAATGTGCTAGATTCCGAGTCAGCACAAGAAACCAGATGATGGGATCCTTACCTGATGCTCGCGTCACACCCTGTAAACCTTTTCTACACAGTGGAGTTGATTTTGCAGGTCCTATTGATTTGAGACTCTCAAAGGGTAGAGGTTGCAAAACACAGAGAGGATACATTGCCATATTTATCTGCATGTTTACAAAGGTCATACACATTGAAATTGTTACATCCTTGAACACCCAAGATTTTATCGCCGCATTTAAACGCTTCGTAGCTAGACGAGAACACTGCTCAGATATGTGGAGTGACAACGGAACAAACTTAACAGCGGGAAACAAAGAACTTCGAAAATTAATCAATAAGATTACTGAAAATTTACTTTCTGAAATCAAGAATATCCTGGCTAACGACGGAACTACATGGCGTCACATTCCACCTTCAGCGCCACACTTCGGCGGACTCTGGGAAGCCGGAGTAAAGTTAATAAAGTTTCATCTAAAAAGAATTCTTGGAAGTACAACATTAACCTACGAAGAGATGTCTACAGTGACTGAACAGATCGAAGCCTGCTTAAACTCTCGTCCAATATCTCCGATGAGTGATGATCCTACAGATTTTTTGCCATTGACACCTGGGCATTTTCTTCTGGGTGAATCTCCCACTACCGTTCCAGAAGAGAACTATTTAAACTCAAATATTAACCAATTAAGCTGATGGCAATTAACACAAAGAATGTTCCAAAACTTTTGAAAAAAGATGGTCAAATGAATATTTGTCACGTCTGCAACAGCGTCCCAAATGGATGACCAAACAACCAAATTTCAAAACAGGAGACCTTGTGTTGTTAAAAGATGAGAATCTACCACCCTCCAAATGGGCACTTGGGAGAGTAATAGATGCATATCCCGGTGAAGATAATTTAGTAAGAGTGATATCAGTGAAGCGTAAAAATTCAATTGTTAAGAGACCAATTACTAAAGTGTGTTACCTTCCAAATTAATTCATTTGTTTTATGGACACTTAAGTAGTGACTTAATTAACTTTTTTATGTGTCAAATACTTACCGATATTTTTTGTTTACATTTTATGAAGGACATCACGATGTCCTTGGCCGGCGATATGTTTGAGTAACTGTTTGCTATATAATCAAACTAGATGGCGCTGTGTGTACCTCAAATCGCACTATCGAGTGGATTTTTTGGAATCACCTTAAGAGTTAGGAAATTACTGTTACTAAGTTTTGCGGGGTTGACAAAACACCTCATTACCGAAATCGTTTCGTTATTTTTTGGAGGACCTCACAGTAGGCGGGACACATACATACATACATGCCTGTCTAAAACATAACCCTTCTTTTGCTTTGCCGTAGTCGGGTATAAAAGAAGTACATGCGTTTTTCTTTCGCAATTGTTTAACGCACATTAAGTGTGCTAATTTCGTCACGGTACTTATGTACCTATGTCTTGGCGCAGTGCGAAAGACGTTACTAAGAATGCTGAATATTAGAAGACGAGCGATCGAATCCTAATGGGTGATTTTTTTTGTATTTATTCAAGTTCATAGCTTTTTTTCTTTTTTAAACAAGAATTGGTATGAGCATCAAAATTAATGTAACAGATTTTAAATCTTGCAAAAAAAATGCAATCCGCTGACTAAAACTGAGGCCAATTTCGGATAAATTTGACGTGCAATTAGTATAGGTATTCGATTTCGAAATCAAATTTCTGTAGGTACATTGAACAAATTTTGTAGCAGCTTTTTTTTTGAGAAAAAAATTATGCACATTTTCAAATTTATTGTTTACTAGCAGTTCCCCGCGACTTCGCCCGCGCCGAAAGTCGGATTTTCCATACAATTGTTTATCCCCCATTTCACCCCCCTGATGATTTTATATCGCGACAAACAGACGCGGTACGACAGTAGCCTATGTCCTTCTCAGTGTCGCAAACTATCTCTGTGCCAAATTTCATTTGATTCGGTCCAGTAGTTTCGGAGCCTATTCGATGCATATTAACAAACAAACAAATCTTTCCTCTTTATAATATTAGTATACAGTGCAATAAATTATTTCAAGTAAAAATAGTATAATTGAAATTTGATAGATGCTTTATGTCTTTGCTGTGCATTTAAATATACCTCGGAAAAAAAGCGTACATTTCGAAAACATCAGTATTATATCCCTGGAATCGATCTCAGATTCTTACGATCGAACCCAAGATGTTAACCACTGGGCCAAGCGTGCTTATGGTTTTCTAACGAAAAGTAATAAGAAGTACGTACGCCAAGAAAAAACTCATTTTAGCGCGAACTTAAAAAACAACAATTCCAAATGTGATCTAGTGCCATCTAGTGACGAATGTCAGAACTAACTTATATTAATATTCGTTTATTTGCATACACCGTGCGCCCAGTTGCACGAGAATTTTATAAAATTATTGGTAAATGATAAAATGTTTCTGCAAAACCATATCAATATTTAATAGGAATTAAGATGTTTCGTGGTCTATTTTTAAATCTACCTAAACATAATTATAGAACAGTATAATAAGCATAGCGCTAGCGCTCCATCTACTTATTTTTTTTGGACCAGCATTTTGTCCTCGCGATGACAATCGAAAAAGCTCTTTTTGTATTTGATTTAACAACAATTAACGATTAAACTTTTTCCTTAACTTATGCTGTAAGACCTTCCTTCTTACCAAATTTCATAGTTCTAGGTCTATGGGAAGTACCCTATAGGTTTTGATTCCCCTGAGAAATAGGGAAAAATTATAGAAAATTGGACAAAATTGGCCGTATCTTTTTTCAGCGTTAACTTTAAAGTTTGATTTTTTCACATCATTAAGGGAACATAGACATAAGAATTTGATGTTAATTTTAACTTTATACCTCCACGCGTTCCTGAGTAAAAGGGTCTTGACAGACAGACGGACAGACGGACAACAAAGTGATCCTATAAGGGTTCCTTTTTTCCTTTTGAGGTACGAAACCCTAAAAAACTGGTCATCTTAGAAACTTTAGCGATTAGGCGAAAGTTTTGGACACTACCGGACAACTTGATGGATGGAAGTGACTCAGGCTAACGACTCGAGCAACTACCGAGGCAGCTGGTTATAAGGACTACCAACGGCTTACTTGACAGTTGACAGTGTCCCTGGAGCCAACATAGAGGTATGTATGTAGGCCATGTAGGGATATTGGGATACTATAAAGAGGCACCTCAAAGATTGTACCGCGGCCCGCCCGGCTAATTATAGCTTGATGTTATTTGTAAAGCTTAGTAAGAGGTCCTAGACATTGAACAGCCTGTATAGCAGGCCTGTCTAACTCCGCATTAAGTGTAATCTACAAGATGTGCCGAGTTCAACGATTCGGTCGAATTCAGCAAAGAAGGCTGTCACTTGCTGGTCGTCTCGCCGATTGGAAATTATATACTCACCGCGTGCCGCGTTGCTATCAAATCAAATCAATTTATTGCAAATTAAGTGTAACATTGGTCTCAATAATAACAGATAACTTTGAACTTAATTACCCTTTCAGGGAATTGCAATTCTGGTACTTATAAACTAGTTAATAGACATTTATTAGGTAGGTATTATAGTGTATCTATATATACTTTTTATTTATTTATTCATTTATAAAAACAAATACATGTGTGACCCACAATCTATCTTAAATTGGTATTATAATACATATTTATGTACCTATAAGTAATATAGGCGAGTAAATAACTATAGTTAATAATAGAAAGTAGGTAGAAATTGACCAGCTTTACAGTAGGCAAAGAAATAACTTTCGTGTTTACATTTGTACCTTCTTCATTTTGGCAAAAGACCCTAGCGTAAAAAACTACTTTCAACTTATTTGCTTCGAAAAAAGTTAGAAAAAGCTGTGGAAACAGTATGGGTGCGGAACGAAATTACATAAAACTAATAAACAGCTTAAAGTGTACTTTATTGTCACGTAACAAGAGTCGCAATTTATCAAAATGTTATTGCAGACTGATCCTTCTGCACTTTAATGTACTGTGTAAGGCATTCCCAGGTGTTGTTCCCTTCCCTGATGAAGTTCGTCTTCCACCAATTTGCACTTGGCTTGCGGAGGGCCTATACCCAGGCTTATGCCCAGCCAGAGGAATATTCTATACTAATATTATAAAAAGGAAAGATTTGATTGTTTGTATTAAATAAGCTCCGAAACTACTGGACCGATTTAAATGAAACTTAGTTCATAGATAGTTTGAGACTCCAAAAAGGACATAGGCTACATTATGTCGGGATATAAAATCATCACGGGGTGAAATGGGGGATGAAAGTTTGTATGCAAAACCCGACCTTAGGCGCGGGCGAAGTCGCAGGGAATTGCTAGTATCTAATAAAAGATTGATTCCATTATCATGAAATTATAATTTCTTAGTGATTTTCTTATTCCGAGCTCTAATTGAGTACAAAGTGGTTTCCAAGATGGGTTCATGTTTCTTCCGTCTGTACTTCGTAATTTGCAAGTTAGTGCTAATATTAATTTATTTTAGATCTTCGCAAAAGTTAATTTGTTTGTTTTATCAAGTAGCTGAAATCTACCCAATAATTTGTAAGCTTTGATTCTATTTTAGACAGCAAAACAAAATGAACCATGTTATTACTAAAGTTTGTATTGAATCAAGATTTTAGGATTAGGAAACAGGGACATACTAGTGATACACTAATCGATGGATTTAAGTCTGCTCTAAATTGGTACAAACCAGCAAGAAGCTTACTTAGCCTGGAGTTCACCAACACATGTTTAAATTGGTACCAACCAGCAAGAAGCTTACTTAGCCTGGAGTTCACCAACACATGTTTAAATTGGTACCAACCAGCAAGAAGCTTACTTAGCCTGGAGTTCACCAACACATGTTTAAATTGGTACCAACCAGCAAGAAGCTTACTTAGCCTGGAGTTCACCAACACATGTTTAAATTGGTACCAACCAGCAAGAAGCTTACTTAGCCTGGAGTTCACCAACACATGTTTAAATTGGTACCAACCAGCAAGAAGCTTACTTAGCCTGGAGTTCACCAACACATGTTTAAATTGGTACCAACCAGCAAGAAGCTTACTTAGCCTGGAGTTCACCAACACATGTTTAAATTGGTACCAACCAGCAAGAAGCTTACTTAGCCTGGAGTTCACCAACACATGTTTAAATTGGTACCAACCAGCAAGAAGCTTACTTAGCCTGGAGTTCACCAACACATGTTTAAATTGGTACCAACCAGCAAGAAGCTTACTTAGCCTGGAGTTCACCAACACATGTTTAAATTGGTACCAACCAGCAAGAAGCTTACTTAGCCTGGAGTTCACCAACACATGTTTAATTTTTAATTAGCAATATTTGACATTATTTGTATAAACATTCTGTCAAGTTAACCATAAATCAACGTTTACCGGCTGTTAACCAAATAGTTAAGACCCGATTTCACCAATTCTTAATTGGTGAAATCGGGTCTTAACTATTTTGTTTCCCGAAACATACTTATAAATTAATGTAACTTCTATGAAACAATGATTGAGAAAAAACATACGTACTCGTAGTTAGGCACTTGTTTTTAATGATGTATAAAGTGGAAATGTACTCTCTGAGTGTCTTCAAGTGTGAGTCAACTAACGTAACATACTAAAAAACTTTTTGTAATGGTACAATAATAACGTAGTTTAGTCCAGTCTTTGATGTCATCTATCCATTTTCTTCTGGGTCGGCCTGGTGAAATCTTGCCTTCGAGCATAGCCTTAAAAACTCATATTAGGGACCTCTTTGCATACGTCCAAAGAAGGCAACTTTCCTTTTCATTATAGTTGACATCAGTTCGCGTTTACACTTTGCAATTTGCAGTTCTTTGCCGTTAGAGGTAAAGCTGGTCCATGGAATTTTAAACCTTTTACGCAATAACCACATCTCAAAAGCCTGTAGTCTATTGCAGCTGTCTTTTCTGAGGACCCGGCTCAAGACCGTATAGCTTTCTACATGCTGACTTCCAAACTTCAATGATGAATAATACAATGTTATAAGTAGCTTGAATCTATGATTTGTACGTTAGATACCTACTGCCATTGAATTAACCTTACATAAAGTTTTAACTAAAGCGAATGACAAACAGGCCTCGTACGTGTCTCTGTAATGAGCCAGTGGGCGGCGCCCGCCCGCCCTGGCCGTGTTCGGAGTCGTCTACGTCACGGCTGTTTGTTTCAGGGGTCTACTATGTATTAAGTAGCGATGCTATAAGAGCGTCAACACTGTGATCTCCCTCGTCACCACCATCACATCAGCCTCCAGACGTTCACTGTTGGACGTAGGCCTCCTCCAAACTACGCTACTCAGCCCGAACACTAGCCCTCTTCAACCAGCTACCCTTACCAGAACGTCCATCCAACGAACCGCTGCGCCGCTGGGCGTCCCACGCCTCGTGTGCTTGTTCGTGGTCTCCACTCTAAGACGCGTCTGCTCAATCGACCATCAGTTCTACGGCAAACATGGCCAGTGTTATAGCCTGAACTATTGTGGACGTTCGAGATAGAGTTTATGGCATAGAAAAGATATATATTTACAGTTCTGCAAAAGCATTTAATGTTAATGTGTTATACTACTAAGATAATGAATTTGAGCGCACCCGGACGATACGGGCGTCTGGATATGCACTAAAAACTGTTAAAACCTATGCGATGACGTCCGCGGTCAGCGACCTAATTGTCGGCACGTGTGACGCATGGGTGTTTGCAATGAACCGAACAGCCAGCCCATTGCCACTTTAGCTTACTTAACTTGTACTAGGCTATGTCAATCACTTTCGTTCTCTGCTGGGTAACCTCATTTCTTTCTAATCCTATCCTTGGGGAAAATACCGAGTATAGTCCTTTCCTTTCCATAGTGTTATAGCAATGTCAAATTCATTATTAGTAAGGAGGTAGGTGTACAGTATGCTGTGTTATGCAGCGCGCTATTTTGGATAGCCATTTGACACAGCCAAAATACATTTTGTATTTCTTACGAAATAAATTTCGCTCACATAAATTCATCTTGCGTCTTCTGATGTAAAATTATACAGGGTGTGGCGTAAATAGTGGTCCAAAGCAAAGGTGTGGATACACTGTACACTGAAGCACCACATACCAGTATTTAAAAAAAAAATATGTACAGGGTTTTCAAAAAAAAAATTTTTTTTTAATTTTTTTAGAAATCGTTACCTTGCCTTACAAATTTGCTTATAATTTCCAAAAATGACGGTTTTTTCTTATCCATTTTTTTTATTATTATTGCTGATCACTTGTACTTAGTACTCCATTCGTTTTTTTTTTTACAAACTGAATTTAATAAAAAAAAATAAGTTTCTTTCAAAATTCAATACTCACTGCTAGCAAATCGTTTGACTTTCAATGCTTTTGGTGCAAAAAAAATGTACCACACTGTCAGTGCCCATTGTTTAAAAAAAATGCCCATCTTTTGCAGATTCTAAAATGGTGCAACAATAAGTGTTACGACTTACAGGAAAAAAGTTATTGCTTTTCGAAACAAAAAGGAGCCCAATTCAGAAAAACAATTTATTTGAAGTTCAAGGGTTTACAAGGGTTGTAATTTTTTTCTGTGTGGTCCAAAGCAAAGGTGTGGATACACTCTACACTGAAGCACCACATACCAGTATTTAAAAAAAAATTATGTACAGGGTTTTCAAAAAAAAAAATTTTTTTAATTTTTTTAGAAATCGTTACCTTGCCTTACAAATTTGGTTATAATTTCCAAAAATGACGGTTTTTTTTTATCCATTTTTTTATTATTATTGCTGATCACTTGTACTTAGTACTCCATTCGTTTTTTTTTTTACAAACTGAATTTAATAAAAAAAACCCTGAAAACCCTGAAAACCCTGTACATAATTTTTTTTTAAATACTGGTATGTGGTGCTTCAGTGTACAGTGTATCCACACCTTTGCTTTGGACCACACAGAAAAAAATTACAACCCTTGTAAACCCTTGAACTTCAAATAAATTGTTTTTCTGAATTGGGCTCCTTTTTGTTTCGAAAAGCAATAACTTTTTTCCTGTAAGTCGTAACACTTATTGTTGCACCATTTTAGAATCTGCAAAAGATGGGCATTTTTTTTAAACAATGGGCACTGACAGTGTGGTACATTTTTTTTGCACCAAAAGCATTGAAAGTCAAACGATTTGCTAGCAGTGAGTATTGAATTTTGAAAGAAACTTAATTTTTTTTATTAAATTCAGTTTGTAAAAAAAAAAACGAATGGAGTACTAAGTACAAGTGATCAGCAATAATAATAAAAAAATGGATAAAAAAAACCGTCATTTTTGGAAATTATAACCAAATTTGTAAGGCAAGGTAACGATTTCTAAAAAAATTAAAAAAAATTTTTTTTTTTGAAAACCCTGTACATAATTTTTTTTTAAATACTGGTATGTGGTGCTTCAGTGTACAGTGTATCCACACCTTTGCTTTGGACCACTATTTACGCCACACCCGTATATGTGAATTAGGGCTTTACTAAGGGTATGTAGGACGACTAGTAGGATATAGGTAAGGAAAAATAGGACGCACAACTTTAGTCATTGTATTATTGAGTTGAATTTTAACCCAATAGATAGATAAATAATAAGTTTACCAACAAAGCTATCACGGCACCACCATTTTGTGTAAATATCTTGTCTTATAATGCAACATTTTTACATCTGTCACCACAAAATGATATTGTAGGAGTATTAAGGCGTGTCTATTCTGAGTATTAGGGTATCGTGCATGCATATTCTCGCATGGAGACGTTGCCGAGGATATGGGAACCCTTCCAGTAATCATGCAAATAGCTACATTCGGTCGGACCGTGTTGTGGTATTGTTCAAATAATACGACAAAATGACGAAACAAAATGAATAGATCAACCACGAATGATGTCCGACTTACTACTCCTAGTGTTATTTACATTCTACGCTTTAGTGCTATTTATATTCAGCCTTTATTCAGTTTCGGTAAATTTTGTCAGTATGTATAAAAAAATCATCTTAGCGCTATCACGTTGAGCACGGTGCGGTATTATAATATCCCTTAAGTTTACCGTAACATTATTCCCGTTATTACAAAAACTTAGTACCGGGTTTAAGCCAGGACTAAGCTATTAGCTAGCCCATTAGGAAAGCGTTTCTCTATTAGGTTATGTCACGAATGTGTCATTCTATTCAATACTCTGTTCTCGGCTAATATTAAGATCTACTTATTTTAAACCTGCTCTATTTTTTTTGTAAAAACACCGTATATGTTGATAAAACACATTATTTGTAGGCAGGCATAGGCCGTTGTTGACATTAACGCATCAATATTCAAAATTATGTAAGCGATTTTAAATTGACACATTTACCTAAATTAAGTAACACACTTTCGCTTTAACTTTACCAGTAAAAGTTACCTTTCCCCCTATTTGTTGAGGAGCTTAATTCCAAATATCTTGTATTTTGGCCAGTCCCGAAACATTATATTTATCGTTTAAGTTGTAAAGGGCTTTCCTGACCCTGCAAATGGATCCATGCCACACCTGAGCTAAAACAGCCAACCAAATTCGAAAATCATATTCAAATATCGCACAAAATGTCATTGTCCCTCAGAATAAATAATCATGTTTTTTTATATTTTTAACACTCAGTGTTCTTTCTTATTTATATAAGTTTAAATAAGACACCAAAAATTCGCACACGGGTAGGATTTGAACCCACGACCTTTGGCTAACCGGGCCAACACTCTTACCAAGATGATTGGATGAATTGAATTTGGAAATCACCTCGCTTCCGATGTACAGGCGGCACTACGTCTGGTTACTCATTTAAACTACGAAAACAGCTTTGAAGGGAATAGAGGCGGTCTCAAGGTCATAGTGGGGTAGTCGACGTGCTTGCATGTGTACTTAAATATATTGATAGAGAACTTTGTGAATTTACTAAAGCAAATAGTGTTCGCCAGTGAGTGGTCTGTTTTTATTCGCTTAAATATATAATTCAATGAATAAAATGTAAAAAAGCGACGGTTTCTTGGTCTGTGCCTAATACACACAAGTTATACGATTCTAGTTTACACTGTAAGCTTTTAAGTCGGAACTAGTTAAGTTACTGAAGACTATTATAATGTACTAGCAGTTCACCGCGACTCCGCGTCTAAAGTCAGATTTCCCATACAAAAGTCAAGAGTGGGTGAAATGGGGGGTCCACTTCACCCCTCTTTTATGTTTTATAACGCGACAAAAAGTAGCCTATGACCTTACCTGGGTCTGAAACTATCTCTGTATCAAATTTCATTCGAGTCGGTTTAGTAGTTTACGCGTGATTGCGTAACATACAGACTGACTTACTTTCAAATATAAAATATTAGTTTCGATTTTGGATAGTACAATTCTAAAATTACCTGAGTTGCTGCAAATTCTCATTTAGGCCAAAATTTTGTAGGCATTTCAAGCTTAGGTAAGTATTTAAAGCTAGAATACAATTTGTTTAATTTGAGCAAACCTAGGCAATATATTAATTGGATTTTTGTGATTCGCTTTTCGATGTAATTTGTTTGATCCCTGAAAATGAAGCCAAGACTGAGCTAGGCTGAAATTAAATTGTAGTTTCATTAAATTTCAGCCTTAACTCAGTCTTGTCAGTTAAAACTATTCAGGACAAAAATCTAATTTTTGTTGAATTTCTCTTTATTTTTTCAGTCTTGTACTGTACCCATTTGATAGTAAAGTAACATGATGACTTATGGTAAAGCAACTGTTAGTAGTATAGCTTTATTTAGGTTTAGGTTTAGCGATATTTATTCTCATAAAAGACAAAGATGATCACTTACATGAGAACAGAGTTTACATATGTATGTATTAAAATATTAGTTTCGTCCGAGCAGAAACACGTTCCAAACATTTATTTTGTATGATTATGACACGACATATTTAAAATCGTATCTTTGGACTGCGTTTGACTTAGACGTTTATTTTTTTTACAATTTCAAGGGACCGCAGGCGTTATTATACCTTTACTCTTTCCTCAGAAAAAGTGTCTTGACAGACAGACTGACAGACGGACAGACGGACAGACAGACAGATTGACAGACTGACAGACTGACAGACGGACAGACGGACAGACGGACAGACGGACAGACGGACAGACGGACTGATAGACGGCCAACAGACTGGTTTTATAAGGGTTACTTTTTCCAGTTTGAGGTACTGAACCATAAAATGATCTTTTTCAACGCAGTTTTTTCTGACTAAGCTTCTCATACATTTGCAACGCATCGAGTATGTGTCGCCCTGAACATCCTTCTTTTTCCGGACACCCTGTATTATGTTACGGCAAGTAATTTCCAATCCACAATCAAAACCACGTGGTCTCGGTCCTTTAAAAGGGGTATATTCAGCACTTTTTATAAACAATTAACGTCCATTATCCATTACCTCTTCACATTGGTTCAGCTCGCTCTATGGCCACCTAAAATTTTCAATATTTTCCAATAATCTCTAGGGCCCTCTGTCTCCGAGCTCGTCAATCGAGTGCACTGCGAGTGCACTTGGTTTGGAAGCGTTTGTTTTGCTCATTCGAATGCTGCAGTTTGCGGCGACAAAAATTAAGCACGCTAGTGATGCGAAGCGTTTAAAAAGTGCGATAGCAGAGCGGAAAGAACTCCACTTATCATCCGTGAGATCTGGAGTTCGATCCCCGCCTCTACCACTGAGTTTCTAAAAAAAATGTAAGTACAGTCCTTTTTAAGATATCGCTGCCTAATGGTGAAGGAAAACATCGTGAGAAAACCTGCACAGTAAGCTAGTGTGTGAAATTGAGAAAGCAATGGCAAACCACTCCATTAAAATTGCCGAGCCAGTCGTTGTGTTTGTTACGTTCCAAATAATGGTTACGACCCTCAGTCATAGAATACGACTTTTAAGAAGAAGCGATGGGACGGAAAGTTGCCGACACTTTCTAGATGCCTTTCCGATGTCATGCCAGCGACGTCGAAATACGCGCATCTTCCTCCCTGTGCTCACTGAACACATTCAGTATTTATACGCTCGGAAAATTGAAAAGCAATTACTCACGGTAAGTAATTAATTTATGGAATAATTTCGCAGCTACCGCCTCCTATTGTGTGTTCGTGCGGTCGGGCTGGAATGCGGATTACCGCATTAACGACCCAGTGGTCCATAATCGTCCCGGGTTTGATTCCTGATGGTAAACAAAGGGTAAGTAAAGGATGTATCACTGAGGGCCAGTTTGCCAAACACACTAATAACGTGATTAGTATGTCAACAACTACTGTGATTGGTTGGTGAGCATAGCTAAGCTAATCATAGAGTATGATATCTAGGAGTGTGTCTTAGCCATCGGTCTTAGCTGTCTAAGAGTGTGTAAAAATAAGAGAAGATGCCTTTATCGCACTCCACACTGTAGATGTCAACAAAAGTTTCATAGATTTGTGCAATTTAGGCAGTCTTATTACTAAACGCTTTTTTGACAGACATTCGGTGTAGTGTATTACGTACGTGTAACTTATTTTCAGTGCGATCTTTAAGGCGGTCCTGCACGAAATTGAGAAAATAAACGTATTTCTAAATCACTTGCACGATGAGCTGAATTAGTTATATACATTAAAACTACTTATTTACGTAAGCCTAATCATTGCACAAGGTCCGGATCTTGTTGAAATTTGAAACAAATTCTTTATGATATAATAAACATGACGTGTAGCTAATGACATCTAAGAGTATTTTTTTTCGAAAACTTGGTGATTTTTACGCATGAAACAATAAGTTGTACATGAAAATGATTGTATTGATATTCCGCAGGTCCCAATCTTTTTAATATACACGAATAAAATATAAATAAGAAAATATGAACACTTTTCAGTTTTTAACACAAATGTCTGATGGTTTTGCGCATTGCGCAGAATAAAACTATAGTTCTAATTAAATCATTAAGTCTAAAACTTTAAAGCAAATGAATCTAATTACTAATATTAATAAGTTCGATTCTGTTTGAAGATCGTTTAGACTTACTCGATTTACTTCGCGCTGCACCCCCTTAAACAAAACCGCTCGCCGAGCCGAAATTTAAAAATATTCATTCACTAATTATTCTGTTATTTGCTGAGTAAAGTATTTCACCTAAGTGGTACAAAAATCCAATACATTAGCGTTTACACTGCGTTTAGGTACATCAATATTCTTACACAGTTAAAATCTTTCAAAGCTTTGTGAACTATGTCAAATATCAGTAAATGACATAATACCCATTTTACATTCCATTTTCTCTTTGGATCACGTAAAAAGAACTTATCTTTAGAAAAACACAACATAAGTAATTGAAAGTTTCAAAGCATGTAAGCTTAGAGAGGTAGGTACATTTCTTAGAGAGGTAGGTACAGTCGACCAAATTGAACCATGACCCACCTTATGGTCATTTTTCTACTGTCATTCTATACAAGTAAGTTGAAATTCGCTTGAACATACATTTCCTAGAAACGAACCTGTTATCATTTTATTAGACACTGACAGTCACTGACAAGGCTTTGGTCGCTATCTGTACGAATAAGTTTGTATGAAAATCGGCGAGAACTTCATTTCATGTGCGTAAGGGTTGCAATGCAACACACAGGTAGGTGGGTAGACATTCGGGATTCGGCACAGCCGGGCGCCAAGTCTGTATTGGGAACCAGTTTCTTTATAAAAGTTTTACTGGAACTTGTGTTTGCCATGATGAAATAAAACGGTATACTTAGTTGAAGAAAATAATATTTATTTTAGGTATATATTTAACCAGTGGCATTAAATTGTTAAAGTGAAAAGTAACCCGATTAGACGACAAATGTCACTTCCCCAATCCAAATACCACAAATTTTCATCTGGGGACCTAGACGGCTATGGAATAAGAGTGAATTCATCTTCAAGCTGGGTAAACCAATTCGAGACAATTCTGGTAGCATGCACTGGACAGTTATCATGAACAAACGAGAATACTGGCACTTCTTCACGCAAGTAAACTGTTCGCAAAGTCGGTAACATTGATTTTTCCAATAAATTGACATAGCTTATAGCGTTATGACTAGGAATAATTTGAACAAGTTCTCCGACACTTCCGGCATCCATCCAGGCACACATGTTAGCAAAATTCAGCTCCAGGTTCTGACTGTGTTCCGACTTATTCTTAGCTATTTGTTCTGCCAAATTGGCCATTATACGATTTGTTTGTAGATATTGACTTAGGTTTTTATAAAATTTCAGACCTACTGAAATTTGACACACGACGTTTTTTATTTTTAAATTATAATACATTTTTCTTCGTAGTGAAAAGAGTTTGGATTATGGAATTATTTTAAATTCATCTTAAGACTGGTTTATGTAAAACATGTCTAGTGCAGTGATAATAAAGGTTAAACTTGCATAGATCTCTGACCCGTTATGGCGCATGTTTATTCATATTTAAAACGTACTATGTGCAACATGCATGACAGCGAGGAAAACCTTACTACATTTATGAATGCAAAGGAATAATCGGCAAAGTGGGTCATGATTTAATTTGCTCGACTGTACATTTCTTAGAGAGGTAGGTACATTTCTTTTCTACTGATTTGACTGTTTTGTGATCGTTGGTTTCACCATAAGTTATAGGTACATAGGGTACTCGTACGTACCTACTTGAATATGCCTAACCTACTTACTTATTTCGACAAACTTCTGTGCAGTTTGGCAGATGTAAATAGAGTGTATAATTTCTGTATATTTTGGAAAAACAATAAATTTAAAAATTCTTACATAAAATACAAGTGCTATTTTGTTCTTTCTGACAAACTATGCTAATTTGTCGGCAGTGATATGTGGTATGTGGGTATACCTACATAATAATGTAAGGTTAAAGATGCACGTAAATGATGAATCATCCATCGATGATTGGTCGCAAAATTTATCCTCATTGCAAAATCCTCGTTCTAATATTTACGAAATTACAAAACATTAATTGTAAGTTTTTCGCAACGAATATTGCATAGCGGTCGATTCAAGTTAGGGTAATAAACTTTTGGCTCCCACGTCAGCGATTTGTTGAACGTTTTAATAAACACGCCAAAGTTCCCAGTTTCAGATTACCTATTCAGCTTCTGCGGTGGAGTTTGTAGAGTGTGCAAAAATGTGTTTAATAAGTTTTGCTGAGCAATTTGATCGTTGAGAATTTTATAAAAATACCTAGGTGCTGCGAACGAGATAAAACCGTATTTTACGCTAGTAAGCAAAACAACTTGGCACTTAGTTTTTAAGATACTTAATACTTATGATTAGGTCTAATACTTTGGGACAATTTGACGACCGTCTTGGAATAGTGGTCCGCGCTCCGGACTAAGAAACCAGAGGTTGCGGGTGCGAGTCCCGCAAGGGGCACATGTTTGTGTGATGAGCACGATCATTTGTACCTAAGTCATGGATGTAAACGTATATAAGTATGTATCTCTATCCGTTTTTCTAGTCGCCATAGTGTGAGTTTTTGTAAAAAAAAATACAAAACCAGAATTACATGCATACATGCCGTCAAAAAAAGTACTTTAAGATGTGGTACATTACTTACATATTGAAAAAAAAGAACGATCGACGATGATGCAAAAAAAAAGAACGATCTTATAAGGGTTCCTAATTGGACTACGGAACCCTAAAAACGCAGAATCTTAAAAAACATACGAAAATTGGCAACACTTGACGTTTCTAAATTATTGTAGCACTAGCAGTGTCTCGCGACTTCGCCCACGTCAAAAGTCGGTTTTTCATACAAACGTTCAGTCCCCTATTTCGATCCCCTCCCCCTTGATGTTTTTTATATCGCGACAATCAATATTTAATCGGTAGCAGACAGAGTTACTTTCGTATTTATTATATTACTAGTGGTTCTCCGCGACTTCTCCCGCAAGAGTTGGATTTCCATATAAACTTTCATCCCCCATTTCGCCACCTTAATGTTTTTATATCGCGACAAAATGTAGCCTATGTCCTTTCCAGGGTCTTGAACTGTATCCATACCATTTCATCTTAATCGGTTCAGTGGTTTAAGCGTCAAGAGGTAACAGACAGACAGACATACAGACACACTTTCGCATTTATAATATTAGTATGGGTTTATCTAGTTTAGTCTTGTCTGTCGTACCTCCGAGTAAAGTCACCACATTGCATCAATTAGACAATAACACGCAGAATCTTAAAAGAAAAATCATAAGAAAATTGGCAACACTTGACGGTTCTCAATTATTGTAGTATTTATCTAGTTTAGACTTGTTTGTCGTACCTCCGAGTATAGACACAACATTGCATTTACCAAGGCCAATATTGGCTGTAGGAGGCGTGGGGGCAGGAGAAGAGAAAAACATGCATAATCTAAGGCATGCATAGTAAAATCTCAAATTTATCTTTGTCAGATGCACTCCAGTTTAACTACTACTAATAAGCTCCTCTGCACTGGTGCCGAATTAATTAACATAAATGTTTTTTTACTTGAGCGAACTGCTTTATCGCTGCCGATATTTCTTATTAACAGAAAAAGCTAAACTACATACTTCTCAAAAAATACATATTCTACAACAGTGCATGGTTGGAGTTTAAATGTACAAAATTCCAAGCTTAGTAATAGACTACAGGCCCATGTCCAAAATGGATGGGTCATATGAATCACCAGGTGACGTACATAGGACGATATAAGAGCATAAAATAATAAGATTCAGCACTATGCTGTCACTTATAAGCTGTCTAACTGAGTGCTAGAGAGAATTCAGAAGTGCAGGAGAAGAGTAAGTACATATCGATGGTAAAAAT
The DNA here is from genome assembly GCA_949316185.1 of Pyrausta nigrata. Taxonomy (NCBI): domain Eukaryota; kingdom Metazoa; phylum Arthropoda; class Insecta; order Lepidoptera; family Crambidae; genus Pyrausta; species Pyrausta nigrata. The sequence continues at coordinate 950,103 of OX438955.1, read as the reverse complement.
GCCGTACAAAAATGTATGAACAAAATGTACTTTCTCTTCTCCTGCACTTTTGAATTGTCACCAGCACTCAGTTGGACAGCTTACAAGTGACAGCATAGTGCTGAATTCTATTATTTTATGCTTTTATATCGTCCTATATACGTCACCTGGTGATTCATATGACCCATCCATTTTGGACATGGGCCTGTAGTCTAGAAGATTTCGTGACATACTGACGATTAGATTTTGTGTATGAGAGATACTCGGTCAGACTGCACTTCTAAGTAAGTTTATATTAGTAAGGTCATATTTTTACCCGACTGCGTAAGGAGGGTTATGTTATTCGAGAGTATGTATGTATAATTATACATACATAATGTATAATTGTTGGCACGCCCTACCTACAGCCCAAACGGCTGAACAGTTTTTGACATATGGGGTGACTTTGAATTTGTCAAAATCGTGAAAATGACATAGGCTATATTACATTTTAAAAATGGCACCCGCAAATATGGGTATCAAATGAAAGCCAGTCAAAGGACCATTTTAAAAATATAATATTTTTTGCAGTCGGGTGTTTTACTTTTTAATAATTATGTTTGCTTGTTATAATTTGGTTTGCATGTTATGAAGTTTTGCAGGTGCAAGGACGGACATTAAATTAAAGCTCTAGGTACAAGTTATGTAGTAGGTAAGTGTTACCAGTAGGACGCGGGGTTTCCCTAAATCAAGGGTGCCTCTTATGTTAGTCTACACTAATATTATAAAGAGGAAAGATTTGACTGTTTCTTTGTATTGAATAGGCTCCGAAACCACTAAACCGATTCAAATGAAATTTGGTACAGAGATAGTTTGAGACCCGGAGAAGGACATAAGCTACTTTTTGTCGCGTTATAAAATGGGGGGTGAAATGGGGAATGAAATTTTGTATGGAAGATCCGAAATTTAGCGCGGGCGAAGTCGCGGGGAACTGCTAGTTACTAAATAAGTATTGAAAGTTACATCTCGCATACTTATGATTTACTTAATTTACCTGTCAAACACGCTGGTACAAATAGTTTCCATTGAGAAGGTACTGGAATTTCGCTCAATGTTGCTAGTTAACTGGTGTTCTTTTCAAACCTGCAGAAAAAAGGAAAACTCGCAAGAAAAAATTAATACTTGCCTCATTTACAGCGTTTTTTTGCCGCGGGAAAAAATATTTTATGATAATTGGAATCAGTATTATAATATTTCTAAAAGGGTAAAGAATATTTTTTGAACCAGAAAATATAATTTAGGCAAAAAGGCCGGAGTAAAATGCGTTAAAGGCTTACTAAAATAGCAAGGAGCTGCGTTCTCGACGAGAAACATTTTTATAGCCAATAAAACGGAGTTGAGACAGTAAAACGTGGGTCATTGCATGCCACAAGCCACTAGTCTGAAAAATAAGCTAAATATATAGTCTCACCATGAAGGCTGGACGCCGCGACAGCGGCTATGGCAATAGTGACTAAGTTTCTTGCGCTGTTTCTTCTCAGCACTAGCCCACAATTTTCCCGAAGCAGTGGTAGGGTTAAGTCTGGGTCGTGTATAAGTACCCCTTGTTGGGTCTATATACAGAAATAAATGAAGTTTATTGAATTGTAATGTTTAGATACCATGACGATGTATTCTATATCCAATTAGATCTTAACGTAACTTTGGATGGATGCAAAATGTACTATAGAAAATCTTGTTAAAACTTACAAAAGTCAATCACCGACTCATTACATACTACTGTCTTGGTGTAGTGGTTCGCGCCCCAGGTTTCTAAACCAGGCGGTTACGGGTTCGAATCCCGCGGGAGACAAATGTTTGTATGATGAGCACGAACATTTTTTCCTAAGTCATTTATGTTTGTAAATATAAGTATGTCTATCCGTTATCCTAGTCACCATAGCACAAGCTCACGCTTAGTTTGGGGCTTGGTAATTGGTGCGTTTGTTAAAACAATTTATTTATTTATTATATTTATATCTAGCTTTTGGATGGCTTAAAATGTATTGACAATTAACGTACATCAAGATAAGGCAATTGTACCCTTTTGACGAGTTTACGATATTTCGAAAGGGTTATAAGCGCTTTGATCATACATTTAAAGTAGTACCTAACTAAATAAATAAAAATAAATCCGGATCATCTTTATTTCCCTTTTAAGACAAGAAGTTTTCAGACCCATATTACATTAGCCCACTGAAGCGGCTTAAAACTACAGGAAGTAGACAAACCCCTAGGGACTGCTATCAACCCCGGGATCTGGGTCGCGATCCTGAGATCCGATTTAAGAAAATATAACCGGCCCCTTGACACCGCAGAAGGCATATTTAAAGTTGTTAACAAAGATGATTGGGAAATTAGAAGATGTTATGTTATTTATTTCGATGTGTAATTATTAAAAAGGTAATCAGCGAAGTTCGCGGCCTTATTGAACGCATATATTTCGCGCGTTATATTTCTGGCAACATTAAACTTAGGCGGGAAAGTAATATATTATTTGACAGCTGATGGCCCTTCCCAGGATTCGAACGTGGTTTCTAGTCCCAGTTCAAGCCGATTTTTCTCCGGGTTTTCTTTTTTTATATAATAGGTAGGCAGACATTTTAGCCGCAATCTTACCTGACCACTAGACAACGAGGCATTGAATTTGTTAGTTATCCATACTAATATTATAAATGCGAAAGTGTGTCTGTCTGTCTGTTACCTCTTGACGCTTAAACCACTGAACCGATTGAAATGAAATTTGGTGCGGAGACAGTTCGAGGCCCTGGAAAGGACATAGGCTACATTTTGTCGCGATATAAAAACATTTAGGAGGTGAAATGGGGGATGAAAGTTTATATGGAAAATCCAACTCTTGCGGGCGAAGTCGCGGGGAACCACTAGTGTACTTACAGTTGCATAATTTCTTACTTGAATGAATCACTCATTTATCCAACTAGCTTTAAATAGGGATATGATGTGGGTTCAAGCCAAGCTCTAGGAGCTTTTTTACCTGTTAAGACATGTAAGAAAAAGCTAAAAAAACTGGTTAAGTGCGAGTCGGACTCGCGCATGAAGGGTTCCGTACCATTAACTTACAACATTAGACAGTATAGGCAAAATATTACGTTTGTATGGGAGCCCCCCCCCCTAAATTTTATTATTATTTTAATAAATGATTTATTTTTAAAATGAAATATAAAACATAATATTCTGGGAATATTTTAAGCGTCTGCATGTTGCCGTTAAATCATATCAAGCAAATTACCATTAAAAACACGTTTGGTGTATAGGAGCCCCCATTAAATATTATTATTATTTAAATTAAATAATTTTTTATTAAAGTTTATGTTCATATTGATATCCTGTGAAAATTTTAAGCGTCTTCCTATTTCCGTTACCAATTTAGAGCAAAAACCGCCAAAAAAAAGCATTTGTTGTATGGGAGCCCCCCTTACATATTATTTTTATTCTGTTTTTAGTATTTGTTGGTAAAGCGGCAACAGAAAAATATCGCCTGTGAGGCGGAGGCTTAGTAATAGGGTCCCGTTTTTACCCTTTGAGTACGGAACCCTAAAAAGTAGTCAAATTAAAACTAGAATATTCAGGAAAATACGTTACAAATTGATTATAAAATAAAGGTAATACAAACAACATGTATTGAATTTCATGAACCCATAACAACATTTTAGGAAAAATAAATCTTTGATATTCAAAGCATAATGTGAAACCAGCTTCCAAATTTAAATAAAAAACATTTCAAATGTCTTTCGGTTATTTTCCATGGCCCAAGACATTTGTTAAAAATAAACTCTGACAAAAATTACGTCTGGTTTTTTGATACCAGCCTGAGGTCAAGAGGGTAAAAGGCGTGTCGGATCTAGTGCCCTGCGACCCTTTGATAAATTATTACGGCTAATCTGACGCCTACATTGCCCACAGGGTGACTTTCAGTGGCTCAAGTAACATTGTGCAAAATTACAAATTACTTATACCTACACTGGGGTAAGTCTTAGCAAAATTGTAATAGGAGCGTAATTAAATAGCATGGTGTTGACAGCTCTAGTATGGGTCAAATGATTCAATTACAATTTTGCTAAGACTTGACTAAATTCAATTAAGATAGCAAGAAGTTATGATACTCGTGACTCCTAAATAATATTTCAAATAATGTTAGGTAAATCTTGTGAATAAGTAATTTTATTAAATTTAACCGTTCCATCCTGTATACATAAAAAAAATACTTGATATGTAATATTAAAATAACCTGTATAATAATGGTAGCTTTCGGTATTAGTTTACTAATCTCTCTAGTTAAAAAATCAAATAAAATATTGATTTAATTTTATGGAACGTGTTGTCCAATTCATCCATTAGCTCTTTGTTGAGATACCCTCTTTTTAAAACGTTGATATTATTATAAAGGACAACATTGAGATGAACATCTGGCTAAGTAGGTAGAAAATAGTGATATAAAAATAAACAATCTAGAAAGTCCGAATCAACTTTACATACAGTTTTCTTTATAATAATAAATAAATTGTTTTAATCATAACATCAGGGGTCTTGACCCAAATCAAGCGTTGGCTAATGCTATAGTGACTAGGATTACGGGTTGATATACTTATTTATTGAATTCTAAGTAGGTACTACTAGTAGTAAGTAATCAGAACTAAACAAAATATACGTATCTGAATGGATGTATTGTTTGAAACCGCCGACCGTGTAAAGTACAAACTCGTATGCAACTAGTTGCTTTTAAAACCATTCATGATTTGGTAGACAAATAATATTGCTTTGTGGGATTTAAATCCGCAACCGCAAAGACCCCCCAATCGCACGTAACTTTATTTTATTTTTATTGTAACAAAAACAGACATTAATCGTATTATGAAAGTACAAAAAATATTAAAGACTAAGAGAAACTGGACTAATGCCCTCAAATGTTACACCTTTGCGCTAAACACAAGTTGCGTAGGTAAACAAGGCTAAAATTAAAATACAAAATAAAATCAAAAATACGGATGTACAAAATGAGAAAGAAAATTGTTTTTTTTTTGTATGCGCCTTAGCTGAGGTCATCTGTGACAACTTTCACTGCAGCCTTAAACTGAGAAGAGCTTGCGTCGTATATATCAAGCCTGTCCTGCAATCGATTATATAGGCGACACATTCTTGCGACAGGGTTGTGTCGTGAGACATTGTTCCTGTATCCAGGCAAGACAAAAGTAGGCAATGGACGCCTCATGTTAACCCTAGTGTTGAAGGCTAATGAGGAGGTAAGATCAGGGGATTCAAGTGTGTGATGCACTATTTTGTGTAGAACCATTAAATCGAGTTGCTGCCTTCGAATACTCAAGCTAGTCATATTCATAAGCGACTGTCAAAAGAAAACCCTAACATCACCTATACCGGTGACATCGGGCATGCCTCACCCCCCGCACCTCTGGCGAACCAGGAAGGTCGCGCACGAACGTTGTTTGACTATAATATAAAACAAAGTCTTAATTATCCAAACTGTCTTTTATCATGGTCACCCTAAAACTACAACAAACGTTAAAATTATAACGATTGAACGAGTTAAACAATTTGCTTTCGGCATATTACTAAACAGAGAGCGTTTGTGAACGTAGGACGCCGTATGTAAACGGCGGAATTATAAAATTTGCCTTCGACATATCTAATTACTTAGATGTGTATTTCTCCTAAAAGCTTTCCTTTTCATATCGTAATGTACACGCCAAAAGGCAATCAAATCCACAATAGGGCATCATTTGCGTAATAATGGGAGACTCATAACGTCTTGTCAAAATGTGATGCCTTATATAGTCGCGAGCTTTTAAGTGTCGGGAGTTTATTAAGTTCAAAGGAAGGAACTAAATACTCGTATATATCTAAATAAAATATTCTTAATATAAAATAAAAATAAACATGCGGATATTTTAGAGGTGGCAAAACGTGTGCATGTCTTTTCATATTTCAAATTTTCATAATTTCCATATTGTCTCGGGTCTGGGTGTTGTGATACCACCGTTGTATCTGATTTCCTTAACTGGCTTTAGCAACTTACTCGTACTTTGCGATCAGTTTGTTATATAAATTAAATAAATAATTGTCCAATTTATATAAGTTTTAAATAAGAAACCAAAAATTCGCACACACCCACGTCCACGCCAGAGTTTTTGGTTTCTTATTTAAAACTTATATAAATAAGAAAGCACACTGTGAGTGTTAAAAATATTTGACATAAACACGCCAATATTGAAACAGTTTGCATAATGTATTCCCTCACCGTACCTACGCTATAGTAAATGGTCGATGTAATAGAATTTCGCTTAAAAAAACTTAATTCACTTAGGTGCCTGGACTTAACCAGGCACATAAGTGAATTCCCAAAGGTACTGCCTATTTATGCTATAACGAAGTCTAGAATAAATAATGTCAGAATTCATGTCACGTAGGAAGAAATATAGTAACTCGGTCAGAGTCGGGGCTGTTTGGGAAAGGTCCTGAAAAGGTATCGCCTGTATACAAGGTGTCCTAAAAAGGCACGCCAGACTGACACTAGAGACGAGAGAGCTTAGCAACCTTTCATATAAATAGCATGACTCTATCCATGGTTTAATAGATAATGCCATCTTCTTGTATTTTTTAAAATAAAGCAAAATACAAAAAGTGGCAGTATAGAAAGGTCCATGGCTAAAGCATTTGTCCTCAAGCAGCTGTCATCATCTTCATCCTAGCGTTATCCCGGTTGTGCACTCGCACGCGAGAGCCCAGGGTCCGACAGTTACATGAGAGCGACTGCCATCTGACCTCCGTGACCCTGTTAACAGGGGAATCTGACAAGTTTTGGATCATGGTTACACAGTCAGTCGCCCGAATGTGCAGGTTTGCCCACGATGTTTTCCCTCACTGTAAGAACATCGGTTTGTAAAATAACTTATGTACATAACTCAGAAAAAGTGGGATCGAACCCGGCAACTCCGGCAAGAGAGGTAATCCGCTAGCCACTACGCCACCGACGCTCTTTAGTGACGTCCTGTGCAGGTACAGAAATAGATGTCAGTAGTGTAAGGCAGCTGGTGATTAACGTTTTACTGAAGACGTATTGACTAAATAATAAATATTGGAGAAGCCTGTTTTATTAACCCCAGACGCAAAAAAAGGTGTTTAAGTTTGACGTGACTGTCGTTTGACTGATAGCATCCTAGCTCCTAAATGACCGATTATGATGTATTTTTTCTGTTCGAAAGCTGACGTAATCGCAGAGGTTCTTGATTTTTTAACTCTTTATTTAAACTTCATAGCACCAAAAAAGAAAGTACAATTGGAGGACTTAATGCCTTCAGGCATTCTTTACCAGTCAACCGCGTGGGAATGAAGAAAGATATTAGTAAACTATTTGTGAATAGCTGACCTGCAGGTCATGAAGTTACTTTCTTCTTCTTCTTCTTCTTCTTAGCGTGTCGATGGAATACGAGAAAATTACATCGTAGCAGCCCAGAATTCAGCCACTTGTATTGCGGATCGACTGCCGTCCATTAAATGAAGTTACTTTGAAAGCAATTCAAAGTCATTTGAGGATGGCAAAGATTGCTGTTCTGAAAGCTATAACTATTGAAATTTGCGAAAAGCGTACATCAAACCTCAATATATGTATGGTTAAAATTTTTATTTTATTTTTTTTGTTGTTATTATATTATCCTCTGTCTAAAACCGTGAAGCAGAATTTAATTCAACGATAATTAATTCAAGGTACGAGTTAGTACTCATTATTAGGTGAGTCTTTTACAAACACTTATTTCCCTTCTACGGGTAACGACACTTGACCGTGATGTGTTTTGCAGTGAGCATAATGCTGGGACCACACTATGTAAAATACACATCGAGGTCAATATTATTATAATCTGACAAGTTCTTGCGTGACCCTCGTACGCCCCGCAAGGAAGGAAGAAGTGCCAATCGCACGTGACTGACATAGGAAATGCCTCCTCGCATTCCTCCCCCCCGCACTTCTGGCGATCGCAGGCAGGTCAGGCACTAACTTGTCATAATGCAAATAAGCAATTTAAATGGAATTTACTAAGGTATTTTTAGCCGCAGATCGTAGCTTTTTACAAGCTTTTATTTAACATGCAATGCAAATGTTCGGGCGGAATCTGCGACTCAATTTTGAAGCAGATATCTTCAACCGATTAAGCTGAAATTGTGTAAGCTGTGTGACGTCATTCTAAATTCAACATGGCGGAGTATCCAAGATTGCGGACTTGTTTTTTACATAAAAGCTTGTTAGGGTTCCGTAGTCAGACAAGGAACCCTTATAAGATCGTTCAGTCCGTCCGTCCTAGTCTGTCACAGCAGAATATCTATCTACGTTTATGGACTGATTTGCATGTAACTTGGTTCGAGGATACTTCACATATAGATCTCATTTTTAAAAATACGAAAAATTAAAATAACCCCTTTTTAAGGGTACCACCTCCCCATACATGTAAAGGGGGGGGGGTGAATAATTTTTTTTTGAGTGCACCCCCTTGTGTGGGGTATCGTTGAAAAGGACTATGAAAATAAGGTAGGGTTTAAATACAACACTTTTTTATCAGCTTTACCATTTGCGAGATATAGCCCGCCAAAGTCGTTTACACGGTCTCCCCCTCCCCTGAAATTCCTAAAGTCTTGGACCTATAAACTGCAAATCACTCACGTAAAGAAACAGGCGCGGAAACTCTTTATTTAAAATTGTTTTGGGTAGCCTGTGATGAATACTTTTGAAATTATGAATAAAATAAAAATATATACTTTCTTTTTGCCTATACTGTCTAATGTTTTAAGTTAATGGTACGGAACTCTTCGCGCGCGAGTCTAACTCGCACTTGGCCGGTTTTTTTAAAAACGTTTTTTACTTTTAATTTATTTAACCTATAGAATTTCAGAAACAGCAGCAGGTCCCTACAGAGATAAAGCCAATGAGGACCTTTTATAAGTTTTAAAATTAGGACCGTATATTATTTTATTGGAGGCCATTGGCGTTAACCCACGGAGCACCTCGACCCAATAGAAGATTTTGTAACTTCCCATACTTTTACTCTTTAGTGTTCCTTTGCCATTGGCGTTAACCCACGGAGCACCTCGACCCAATAGAAGATTTTGTAACTTCCTATACTTTTACTCTTTAGTGTTCCTTTGAATTTTTTTTAGTGAATTTCTCAATATCTTTAGGTGTAAAGAGTCTTTAGTCTTCTGAGTCTGGGTAAGCCACTCCAAGAAGACCGATTCGCCACATTCACACATCAAGTGCTTCTGACTTTTCCTTACAGGCTCTGCAGCTGCTGTTCTGTGTTAGTCCCACTCTGAGTAGCATTTTATGTATAGTGTCGTGCTCAGTTAATACCCCTAGAAGCAATCTCGACTGTTAGCGGTTGTTTAACATTAGGTTTTTGACCCATTTTCTAGCCTTCAGATCAAGAAAGACTAGAGAAATCCACGGCATTTATAATGGACCATTTCTGGGCATATTTCGTTTTTACGAGGTTCTCTACAAATGTTGTCATTGTTTCATTTGACAATCCTACAAATTAGGACCCACACAGCAGATCATAATATATGAGTAGGTAGAACACGGTTTGTGCACAACACTCAGGCCCATTCAATAACAATAGCAAAGTTTAATCAGACAACACCCCAACATTACCGGAGAGAGATGAGGTGGGTGGACCAACCGGAGGCCAATTGCCTGAAAAATTCAGAGACATGGAAGTCGAACCCAGCAAAATAATGATAAACGTAGTTGTGGCCATTTGGCATATGACGTTAATTTAGTGGCGTTTTTTGCACCATTTTTATGGCAAATGGACATTGCCGTCACACGTTAGTGTGGCCGCAGTATAATGGGCCCTTCAGGGCTCATCAGATCGCGCCGGATAGCGAGTATTGTGTTAGGGGATAAATTGTTTTAGGGACCCGTAATCGAGTTGCAAGAACTGTTTGCCTTTGTTTTTTTTTGCATGTATGGAAATAAAAGTTTTGGTGAAACTAGCGTACTAGTAGAAGTAGTAGACTCGCTTAATAATATGACTCAATGAAGAATCAGATATATATTGCATGCTGAAAATGTCAAAGAAAACATTTAGAAAATAAAGGTATTATAGTAGCTACAACTTCTGGAAACATTGCTGCGTAGCTTTGAGATTCATCCATCTCACGAATGAACCTGGGCCCGTTCATAAGATGCGATCTATTCTAAAGTGAAGTTCGTTACCGCTTACATAATTTATGAAACTGATATAAACCATCAAAACGTCTCTTGTTTCCGTTTTTTGTTTTCGATTTTTTTTCGTTGGCTATAGTGAAGTTCGGTATAGAATAGTTTGATACTTGTCTACGTGGCAAACCACACAAAAAAGTTTAATAAAAAAGGTGAAATCGTGAAAGCTTCAAATTGCGTATAAATAACAACATAATAACTACGGAACTCTAAAAGCTTTCTGATTTTCTTCAGTGATTTATCTGCTACGTTTTATTTGAATAACACATGTGTCGTCGTTTGTTGCCGTTTTGTTTTAACAATACAAATGAGAGATTCCCCTTTGTTTCACGATTTTGAATAAATAATCTGATCAACAGCAATAAATATAAACATATAATATGTGAAAAAAATACAAATGCTTTGTTTAATGCGTATGACGGTGCATTCTTATGTGACATAGAAATAAGTTGTTGATTTTATCTTATTTTATTGTGATTAGTTTTTTTAAATAATTTGTAATATTTTCTCACTTTAGTATGATTTTTAAAGTTTTGAATGGTAGCTTAAATTAACGAACTTTTAACGCCATTTCATACATGAAAAAAAGTTTGATTTCGTATTACGAATTCTATTATATTTTCATTGTAAACTAAAACGTAAGTATTAAAAAATAAGTCACTATACTAAGGGTTTCACTTGTTTAGTCCTTGTGGGTTTGCGAGTAGCGTCAGCGACTTGATGATACAAAATGTTTTTTATTCCCGTTGAAATCCAGCTATCATGATTTCTTAGTCTATTATGTCGAAAGGAGAAAAGAGGAATAAAAAACAGTCTAAAGTAATTTAGCTGACCTGCTATTGTAGCATATCACTTGCTTCAGACCTTCAATTTGTGTAAGTCAATAAAAAATGCTCATCACGATGAACAGTGTTTCCTAAGGCGCTCTTTTCATATCTCTTATAGTTGAGCTGACCTGCTAGGGTTTCATATTAGTTGCTCCAGACCTTCAAATTGTTTAAGTCAATAAAAAATGCTCATCACGATGAACAGTGTTTCCTAAGGCGCTCTTTTCATATCTTTTATAGTTGAGCTGAGCTGCTAGGGTTTCATATCAGTTGCTGCAGATCTTCAATTTGTGTAAGTCAATAAAAAAATGCTCATCACACTGAACAATGTTCCCTAAGGTGCTTTATTCATATTTCTTATTGTTTAGCTGAACTGTTAGAATTCCATATTTGTTGCTCCAGACCTTTAATTTTTGCTCATTACGCTGAATAACTTTACTTAGGGCGCTATTTTGATATCTTAGTTTAAGTGTACTGCTAAGGTTCCACATCAGGTACTGCGATCTTCAAAATAAATTTTAGCCTAGTATTTGCCCAGAACCAATAGCTACAAAATAAAAAAAGATCATTCAAATCCGTTCAGTAGTTCCGGAGATTAGGGAGTACAAACAGATAAACAGACAAAAAAATTAAAAAGTTGTAGATTCCTATTCTGTTACTATTTTAACATCAGCCTCAATTGGTTTTTCGTAAAAATAGTCAATATACAGACACATTGGTTTTACAGTTTTACTATATGTATAGATAGATGGGTTTGCTCTTGACTCAAGACTAAACCAGTCATGCGATGAGAGAGTCGATGGAGGAAGCTCACCCAGAAGGTTCTGGCCCTCCCACTCACCGACGGAACACAGCAAACTGCTTAGCGCTGGGCTTTGATGGGAGAGTGGTAGCTAACAAGTCTTATATACTCGAAATTCCGCATACTTTTTAGTACTTAATTACTAGAGTACCTAAATACAGTGTTACTTTGTCAAAAGAATAGTGTTAAAACGTATTTACACGTTTCATTAGTCAACCTCTGTTTCCCTCCCATGGACTCGTATGAGCGCTATTCTTCAAGGTGTGAATATAGTAATAGGTTACTCTCTGGACAAAGAAAAAAAAAACAGCTGTCATTGTACACAGCTCCGATTTTATTTATTGAAATAACCAATTCGTTATACTTGTGCTATAAATCATTAGTAGTAGTAATAACTATGCCGTGTAATTGTGGGCATTACCTATAGTCGTCGGAATCCATCAAAAACACAAAATCAAACTCGGCAACGGCAACGGCCGGTTGTCAATTTGAAATCAAAGGTCAAAGGTGGACAACGGATACTAAAACCAGGGGAGTACTGCTTTTATAACATTTCATTTACATACCTAAGTAATAATCTAAATCCAGTTTGCTGTTTATTTATACTGTCAAAACAGTGCAACACATTTTGAGGTTATAATTTTACGATAGTCACCGAGTGAATTAGTACTGAGTGGATACTGTTTACTGTTTGTTTATTGCTGCGTACACAACATTGCCCACTGCACAATCCTTACTAAGGTGAGACACGTCAAACCTCACAAACATTTCGGCCTTGTTGTGCCTCTCTTTACTTGACGTATTAGTGGAAGTAAAGTTGAAGATAACAACCTTTCGCCGCAGACAATAAACTCTAAACACTCAACAGTCATCTTCACTTCACATTTATATTTACATTTGGTTCACTTACTACACACTTACATTGCAGTAGTAAGCATAATAGTGATAGTTCTAACTTAGACTTTGATAGCCAATTATTCATTAATTTGTTATTCAATGATATTCGTGTTCAAATAAAATAATTAATTTTATCTAAAAGTGTATAGATAATTTTTCTATTAGTTTCAAATATAATTTATAGCCAACTACTTAGTAAAATTGAAACATTTTAATATAATTTTTAATAAAAAATATAGGTACCGACGTAGAATAAAAATAGAACACAAATTAATCATATTCCTATCATCGGTTTCTCTTTGACTCGATACCTACCCAAACATCTGTTGTACACTCCTCTTAAAATAAATTTCAGGTGAACCATTGAATAATATGGCCACCCGGACTGGAACCATGACCCGCAAAATGTCTTCCCGAGAAATGGAATTAAAACTTAAAAATGCATTAGAAGACTTTGGACGACCGTCTTGGTGTAGTCGTTCGCGCACCGGACTTCTAAACCAGGCGGTTGCGGGTTCGAATCCCGCAAGGGGCAAATGTTCGTGTGATGAGCACGAGCATTTTGTACCTAAGTCATGGATGTTTATATGTATTTAAGTATTTCTATCTATTTATGCAACATAAATATAAACTCACCACAACTAAGAGAGGTTGGCTTGCAAAAGTGCCTGTCAAAATGTAATTCTGATAATTTAAAAAAATAACTGTTCACAAAATTTTATGAACAAATGTAACAATGTTATTGTTTTTTCAGATAAATTAGGGGTTGGTTATGGTTCCTTACTACATAAGAAATTAAATTGAAATATTGTAATATTATAAATAATTGTATGCCCGACGCCTCCTTAGATCATATGGTAAACTGTATCCAAAGTACTGACCTAAATTCCAATTCAATACTTGTAGTTATGATAGGAGATTGGTCTAAAAAAAAAAAACAGCTGTCATTCTATACAGCTCCGATTTTATTAATTAATTTAAACTATTTAACTAAGTTAACCAGATAAACTTGTGCGTTTAGCATTATCAATAACTGTGCCGTATTATTGTGGGCATTACCTATACTCGTCGGAATCAATCAAAACACAAAACCAAATTCAGCAACGGCCGGACGTCAATTTGAAATCAAAGGTCAAAGGTGGACAACGGATACTAAAACCAGGGGAGTACTGCTTTTAAAACATTTACACCTACTTAAATAATAGTGTTCATCTAAAATCAACTTTCCTAAGTCTTTATATTTGTATTTGCAAAACCTGCAACACATTTTGAGGTTATAATTTTGTGAAGTAATGCTGAGTGGATACTGTTTACTGTTTGTTTATTGCTGCGTACACAACATTGTCCACTGCACAAGCCTCACCAAGGTGAGACACGTCAAACCTAACAACATTTCGGCCCTGTTGTGCATCTCTTTACTTGACGTATTAGTGGAAGTAAAGTTGAAGATAACAACCTTTCGCCGCAGACAATAAACTCTAAACACTCAACAGTCATCTTCACTTCACATTTATATTTACATTTGGTTCAATTACTACACACTTACATTGCAGTAGTAAGCATAATAGTGATAGTACTCACTTAGACTTTGATAGCCGGATTGTTCATTCATTTGTTTTTTTATTAATTATATTCAATTCATACACAAAAAAATATAAGTTATTCCTATAATTTAAAGACAATTACTTTGTTTAAACTGTTAAATTTTATTTTTAAATTAAACATTAAGTAGGTAACTCAGTAACAAAAATATAAATATTCCTATCATCAGTTTTTTTGTTGACTAACCGATACCTACCCAAACATCTGTTGTACACTCCTTTTTAAATAAATTTCAGGTGAACACTATGGCCACCCGGACTGGAACCATGACTCGCAAAATGTCTTCTCGAGAAACGGAATTAAAACTAAAAAATGCTTTGGAAGACTTGAAAGAAACAAAGGATGTCTGTAACCAACTCCTTAGGGAAAGGGACGAATGTGAGGTTGAGATGAAGAAAAATATAGACATAAATTCTCAACTTAAAAAGGAATTAGCGGAGCTGCATGCACGTCTCCAGGAGGTTACTGGACACCGCGATGAGCTCCTCAATACCATCAGCGCCTTCGACCAGTGCAGCAGTGTCTTTGAGCAGACACTTATACGGAACAATGAGCTGGAAAGTGAGCTGCGAGACACCAACAGGACAATACTGCACTTGGAAGAAGAGAAGAAAGATCAAGAATACTCACAGACCTTGAATCTCTATGAGGAGCTGATTGGGACCCAGGCAGCTGTTTCAAATCTATATTCAAATAATATATTTAATCAGTCTGTAAACAGTACAAAACAGATTAAATTATCAGGCAGAAATAGAGTAAAAAAGTATATTAAAATTAAGAAAATAATAAACAAAACCGAAAAACTTCTAAAAAAAACAGAAATGTTTCTATAATAATGTACAGCTGAGAAAGGAAAAATTAGATTTACTAGACAGCTTAGAAATATATCAAAATAAATTACAAGAAAGCAGGTCCAAATATGATCAGGTAGTAGGAAAATTGCAAACTGATATCTCAAGGTTGCAAGAGTCATTAAATTCAATTACAAGTAAATATAACTCTTCACAGGAACAAATATCGGAGCATATCCTGGCTGCTAATAAGCTGTTAAAAATGGGCACCCCAAACACAGATTTTACTTCACTGCCCAATATTAATCTAAGCTTACCAAATGACTCCCAGCAACTAAGAGAGCTTGGCTTGCAAAAATGCCTATCAAAATGTATATCAAGTAATTCAAATAATTTTGAAAACAAGAATTGTTCACAAAATTCCAGCAACAAATGTAACAATGTTATGGTTTTTTCTGATAAATTAGGGATTGTTTATGGTTCCATACTTCATAAGAACCTAAATTGTAATATTATAAATAATTGTATGCCCAATGCCTCCTTTGATCAGATAGTAAACTGTATTCAAAGTAGTGACCTAAATTCAAATTCTATACTTGTAGTTATGTTAGGAGATAGTCAAAAACTCAGTAAAAAAAATATTATAAAAAATTATTCACTATTGTCCAGTTTAGACGTTCACAAAATATTTTTTTGTGCCTTACCATTTTCAAGAAATCATACGGCGCAAGAAAATAACTGTATTCATTTATTGAATACTTTATTATTTAATTTAACCCAGCGTCATAGTGACAAATTTGTGTTCTTTGATACAAATAAGTTTACTAACAATTTATTTTCACTGACTGACGGCTCTTTACACCTGCCTACTAGAATTAAAAAACGAATAGCTACTTTGCTAGCATACAATATTAATTGTTTAATAAACAAAACCATCATATCACATGGTTCTCAACTTGTTCGTAGTAATACTAATTTAGATATTGTAAATTTGACAACCTCTGAGACTTTAAACTAAGAGGGAAGACAAAAGCCAGGTCTAGTTTTAACTTAGTTCACCAAAACATACAAGGCTTGGCTGGCAAAGAACTTGAAATATCATTAGTTTTGCAAGATTTAAATGTGGATGTAATCTGTCTTACAGAGCATTGGTGTAAAAATTATGAATTAATGATAAGTATTGATAATTATTAGGTCGGTAGTTCGTTCTCAAGGGATACCACTACTAGAGGGGGGTCACTCATACTCTTAAAAAATGAATTAAATTGCAAGGACCGTAAGGATATTGTGTCACTCTCAATGGAACGAACTATTGAACTAGCGTGTGCGGAGCTGGATCAGTATATTATAATATGTGTGTATAGTCCCCCAGATGCAAATTACCAACTTTTTGAACCCATTATGGAAGAAGCATTGGAGAAAGTTTGCAGATCAAACAAAAAAATAGTTGTTTGTGGAGATTTTAATATTAATATTTTAAAACAAACACAGATATCTACCCGATTTCTTAATCTCTTTGCATATTTTAATTTATCTAATCTTTTTAATGAACCTACCAGGGTGACTCCCAGCACGGCAACTTGTTTAGATAATATTATTTGTCATTCCCACGCAATCGTAATTGATAAATGTATCTTACGTAATCTCAGTTCTGATCATAGAGGTCAAAAGGTCTCATTTCAACACAGTCATGCCTCAAGTGTTGTAGAGAATGTTTATAGGCCTGTCACAGTAAATAGGTTAGACAGATTTAGGGATACTATTTGTGATAGTGTAAATTCAACTTATATGAAGACCTTTTTGAATTAATCAAAAATCAATTTAATGAAATCTTCTTACTGAAGAAGGTTAAGATAAATCAGGCTAAATATAAATTTAATGACTGGGCTACACCAGGAATTCATAAAAGTGGGATTAAATTGTATGACTTATATAGTATAAGAGAATATTCACAAGATCCACATATTATTGAATATATAAAAAGATACTCTAACTAAGATATTTAAACAAGTATGTGCTACAGCAAAATCAAACCATATTCGTAGGATAGTTTTAAATTCAAATAATAAGGCAAAAGCTACATGGAACATAATAAACAAAGAAACTTGTAAAAATAAATCAAAAAGTAGCACATTCTCATTAAAAGTCGGACAGAAATTGATCACATCCAACCCAGAAGTTGCAAATGCCTTTGAGTCATTTTTTTCCAAAATTGCACCTTCAACAACTAAAGACCTTGCCTCTTCTTCAGAACTTGCCGAGTCGATTCTAAAATCCAATGTCGATAAGTGCGATTCTCCACTGCACATGTCAGTCCCGAAGTAATTATAAAAACCTTTCTAGATTTAAATTTAAAAAAGACTTGAGGATCTATGGGGACTATCTGTGTATATTATTAAATCAATTATCAGCACAATAGCTCCTCACTTAGCAATAATTTTTAACAAGTGCATTGATGATGGACAGTTTCCAAGCCTAATGAAATTTAGGAAAGTAATACCGCTATTTAAATCCGGCGAAAAAAGTGACCCCTCTAATTTTAGACCAATATTGATTCTTCCGGTCCTCAGTAAAATATTTGAAAAGGTAATATTCAATCAACTACTAGCACATCATTCTTTATACCATCTACTACACGAAAAACAATTTGGTTTCACTAAAGGTAGAAGTACTGCTGATGCGGGAGTTGCTCTATTAAAACATATCTTTGATGCCTATGATAATAGACAAGATGCTTTAGGTATTTTCTGTGATCTTTCAAAAGCTTTTGATTGTGTAGAACATAAAACTTTATTGAAAAAATTAAGACATTATGGGGCTTCAATGAATGCATTAAATCTACTTGAATCTTACCTAACAAGTAGAACACAAAAAGTATGCATCAATGGGGTTGAGTCTTCTGGAGCACCTCTGACCATGGGTATGCCCCAGGGATCGATATTGGGACCTTTATTGTTTTTAATTAATATAAATGACCTTCCACACTTTGTGGAAGATCTTTGTGATATAGTATTATTTGCTGATGATACTTCATTTATATTCAAAATTCCCAGGGGGAAAGATACTTTTGACGATGTAAATAATACTCTTTCACAAGTATTGCATTGGTTTACCGTTAACAACCTTTTGCTTAACGGGAATAAGACTAAATGTGTTAAGTTTACGATGCCTAATGTCAGACAGGCCTCAACAGATGTTTTGATAAAAGACAAACTGCTAAATTCTATAAATTCAACAACATTTTTAGGAATTACTTTAGATTCAAAACTACAATGGGGTCCTCATATCGTGGCCTTGTCAGGAAGACTTAGTTCAGCTGCTTTTGCTGTAAAAAAGATACGGCGCTTGACTGATGTTGAAACGGCCAGACTAGTCTATTTTAGTTATTTTCACAGCTTGATGTCGTACGGTATTTTACTATGGGGCTCAGCTGCTGATATAGAATCTATTTTTGTACTACAAAAAAGAGCCATACGTGCTATTTATAACCTCAAACCTCAAGATTCATTGAAATATTTTTTTAAAGAAATAAGGATATTGACAGTAGCCTCTCAATATATTTATGAAAATATTATGTA
Organism: Pyrausta nigrata; assembly: GCA_949316185.1. Classification (NCBI taxonomy): domain Eukaryota; kingdom Metazoa; phylum Arthropoda; class Insecta; order Lepidoptera; family Crambidae; genus Pyrausta; species Pyrausta nigrata. The sequence continues at coordinate 931,360 of OX438955.1, read as the reverse complement.
TGTGCGTAAAAACTTGCATTTATTTACAAAGAAAAGTGATACGCATAATTTTAACACTAGAAATAAAAATAAACTTGCTATTCCACAATTCAGGCTTAAAAAAGTTGGTTATTCTTTCATGGGAAAATGTGTCAATTACTTTAACAAATTACCAAAAAAATATTGTAGAATTACCAATTAACAAATTCAAATCATTTATTAAGGATACCCTAATGACAAAAGGTTATTATAAAGTAGACGATTATTTGAATGATGTAAACGTGTGGCTCGCACTAGTACAATTTCTGTATTTATTTTTAAAAGAGGCTTTGCCAATAGTGACTGAGTTTCTTGCACTGCTTCTTCTCAGCACTAGCCCACAATTTGTCCCGAAGCAGTGGTAGGGCTTAAAAAATAATATGTTGGGACGTGTATAAGTGCCCCCTGTGGGCCTACATACATAAATAAATGACTTTTATGACTTTTACCCACAGACCACACAACCTAAAGACCACGCTTTTATCAACTCTAATACGAAAACAAAATCGCCAAAAGTTGGTGGGGTGCGGGGAGAGGTCTGCTCGTTCCGATTGGCTAGTACAAGGAGACGTCAAATTTGACAATGGCAGTGATAGCTCACTAGTGATGGGCAAGACAAATCTTGATATCGATACCTTAGTTTAAAAAAAGTAAGAAAATATTTAGGAGCTTTAAAATAATTCATTTAAAAAACACACGTACAACCGACACCGATAAATAGCAATTTAAAAAAAAACTGGAGTGGGCAAAGGTCAATCGCCGGAGATCTCACGTTATTTAGCTACTTTTCATAATTTAGCGGTTTTAGTAAAACAAGTTACCTATCTCACTCAACATCATTTTGTTAAGTGTACGAAAACTAAATGTGAAAAAAAATGGTAATCGTACGCAATGTGAGTTTGATATATTTATTTTAAAAAGTTTAGTTAAGTTGTTTGTTTTATTAGTTAAAGTTTGTTTGTTGAAGCACTTTACACTTATTTCAATTCATCGTAAGTGCTCTTATGTAAAGTCACTTTATTAAAATATATATGAAATAACTGAAATTTAGATACCCACTTATCACTTGTTTTGTTTAGGATTTGTCGATATTTTGAATTTTAAGTTTACTAGTATGTGTCTCGACACTATTTTACTCCTAGCTAATTGACAAATTGAGACAACATCATTTGAACTAAACTTGCGAGAAAGGGATGGCAAAAAAAAGACATCAACGCGTGCTCTTTGAAATAAAACATTTTATTTCATTTTTGATATTGGAGTATTTCAATTAATTTGATAGGAATAATTACTTACCGTTGAAATGTAATGCCATCTTTCGTGAGACTAGATGTTGTACTACACTTTTCACACCATTTCACTGAACAATACGGCATTATTACCGCTTATTTTTATTTTTTTTCGGGAGCAAGGTCAATGTTGTTACTTTGAGTCTCGGTAGCGGAATGAGAAACGAAAGGGGGCGGGGCCGGCTGTTATGCAGTGATACTGCATAACCTAGGCGAATGTAAGTCCCCCGCAATGCGTGGTCTTTAGGTTGTGTGGTCTGTGCTTTTACCTATTATAAAATTAGATGCTTTTATTTTAGATATAGTACTATTTAGAATACCCGATCTCCTATGTCCTGAATTACGCACCAAAGCGGACCCTGGGCCCTCGCGCGCGTGTGCACAACCCTGACAAAGGTAAGAAGATGACGGCTATTCAGAATAGGTATCATTTCGATACCTTCAGGTTCAATTGTATAAACCAAAACCGTTCTTTTCAGGAGAGCCAAAAAAACGTTTTACTTTTTAATTAAAAAATCATAACTTTTTTTATTTCAGAGGTCATTAAAAAATGTCCAAGATAAGACATTTTGCTATGAAAAAGTCTAAATATTGAAAACATGCCCATCTTCGTTAGTTTTAAAGTTAGCTTGATTTACGTCTTTAGAAAATACACGTGATGGTTTATACGACCCACTATAATGGATCTAAAAATATCCCTTTACGTCATATTGGAATTTTTGGTTAACATGCGATTAATTGCAATTGCTGTCGTAAAGACCGATAGATGCAAAATTTTTGGTTTTTACAATTAAATGCATTAATAAAACATTGCATAAAAATAATGTAATGTTGACAATAAACACATTTTATTGTTTAAAGAATGTATAGAAATATGTTTGTTAGTGTAATACCTATATTTATTTGATGTAGATAAAATAAAACTGCCAAAGTACGAAAATACCTTTCTTTTTTTTGTTTTTATCTTACAATTTAGCAGCAAAATTATGAAATCAAATTGAATTTCGCTTACAAAAATTAATCGACTGTGTCATCCGGTGGGATTGGGAGCGAAGTTCAATTTGATTTCGTAAAAACTTGCAAAATATTTGCTTAAGTTATAAAAATAATTATAAGCAAAATTATGGCAAAACACTAAGAATTTATAATTATTCTAAGTAGAAAAAATCAACATTTTGGAACTCAAAACCCAAAAATAATTTAGTTCTTGTATGCAGTTATGGCATGATCCAAAAACTGGTCAGGTTCCCCTGGTGTCACGGAGGTCAGATGGCAGTCGCTCCACTGTAATTACCTGATCTGCCCTCGCGTGCGAGTGCACAACCGGGAGGATGCTGGAGGATGATGATGCAATTATGGCAAAAAATTAGGACTTCTTTTATGGTCGGCGAGGCTGCCTCCAATAAAATTGATTTTGATTTAAAAAGTCTTACATGCATCACAACCAATCGGTTGTGATGCATGTAAGACTTTTAAACAGGGAAGGAATTTGTAGTTTTTTGAGAATTTCTATGGTGAATTTATCTTTTGACAAGTAACCCAACTTCATTATTGCTAAAAGTAACCATTTGTGGAATAATTAAAAGTTTAAAAAAATAAATTTCGTAGAAAGCATTTCAAAAACTTATAAATTTCTCTTTTGAGTACTCTGTGGCTCGTTTTCTTTGTTTTAAAGTCTTAAATTCGATGGGCTTATACGTCCTGGCTTAAAAAATTTATGGTTTTTACATCTTTACAAAAATACCAAAAACAACCATACGGCTTTTACACTGTTTTTATGGAATTTGTTTAACTTTACGGCAATACTTTTTTAGGGTGTATAAACATTTTTTTGCGAATTTCAACATTTTGGTTATACAGATCGATAGAGAAAAAAAATTCTGATTAAAATGGTATATTTTACTCGATTTGGCCAAAAGGGTTTATACGCCAATTGAAACATAATTGTATCGATTTATAATATGTGTTTCGTTTGTATTGGTAGGTATCAAAGTGTAATTAAACCAGAGTGCCGAGGTGCCAACAAAAAAAATAATTGAGTCATCACTCACAATAACACGTCTGTCCTGTCAAATAAGGGCGATCGTAATTTCAGGACTGAAATTAAAACGTAAAAGGGCACTTTGACCCAAAGCTTATTTATGAATTTAATAACACACGTACTTACCGCACCATAAAAGTAATTTTAAAATTGCTGAGTTGTGATTCTTTTAGCTTGATATAACACTGGATCAACTGTTTTATTTTTATTTTAACCTCTTAGACAATAACGGTAAATAAGCTTATCTAAAATTATAATTTGAGATTTAAACAATTCTGATTTTCTGTTCTACCAATCGTACCTTCACCGTACGCCTACACAAAAATTATTAACCTTATTATAATCATATTTTATTTGAAGTATTAAAAAAATTTTTTTTTGGCAATTGCCATTTTGTAAATAAAGTAAGCCCTTTGAGAATAATCTTAGCTAAAAATTCAAGTTAAAGTCAGAACTATAGAAGAGGTTTGATTAAATTTTGATAGATTTGTTATATTTTTTTTTACTTTCATCGAAAAGATTTAACCGTTTTTAGGGTTCCGTAGTCCGACAAGGAACCCTCATAAGATCGTTCAGTCCGTCCGTTCCGTCCGTCCTAGTCTGTCACAGCAGAATATCTTTTACGTTTATGGACTGATTTGCATGATACTTGGTTATGTGAAGTATCCATATAGGTCTCATTTCTAAAAATACAAAAAAATAAAATTACCCCTTTTTAAGGGTACCTCCCCATACATGTAAAGGGGGGGGGGTGAATTTTTTTTTAGTGCACCCCCTTGTGTGGGGTATCATTGAAAAGGACTATGGAAATAAGGTAGGGTTTCGATACAACACTTTTTTCTCAGCTTTACCATTTGCGAGATGTAGCCCGCCAAAATCGTTTACACGGTGTCCCCCCCCCCTGTAATTTCTAAAGTCTTGAACTTATAAACTTCAAATCACTCGCGTAAAGAAACAGATGCGGAAACTCTTATTTAAAATTGTTTGGGTATCCTGTGATGAATACTTTTGAAATTATAAATAAAATAAAAATATATACTTTTTTGCCTATACTGTCTAATGTTTTAAGTTAATGGTACGGAACCCTTCGCGCGCGAGTCGACTCGCACTTGGGCGGTTTTTATTTTAATAAGTTTAATATCAACCACAAAGAGGCTATCTTTCGTTTTACGAGTTATGAGCATATAATTATATTTCAACGATAGGTATTATAAAATCTGATGAAGTTATTTGTTTTGCATTAAAGTTTTATATACATACATTTACACAAGTTAAAAAAAGGTTCCTGCTCAGAAAGAAAGAAAGAAAAAGAAAATACATTTATTCAGCAAACACACATACACACACGAAAGTTACAATTACGAAAAACACAAGACTAACATACGACATAATAACAACAAGAAAACATATTAAGACATAAATTGTGTGATACCAATTTAAATACATACTAAAACTAACAATAATACCTGGTGAATATTAAAATACTGACGATTCCTCAGCCGCAGATATTTTGACAATAAAAATAACTTATGTCAGCGTTAGTGGCCTTATTTATACGGTAAATAAATCCTTATTATTTTGTTTAGCACTCTCTAATGCACATAAATTCAGGAAGGGTATCTATGAATCTTAGTAAATTATTATTTAAGGCTACTGCGCAACTATTTCCTATTGTTTTCTGTGTGTATTCTGTATGTATATTAAGGTACGATGGGGCTGGCATGTGTCGTAACAAAAGCCCCAAAATAAAAAAAAAAGCTTAAAAAATTAAAGCTTCTCCTCCAACACGAAGCTTTTGATTTGACCTACATGCACTTGTTAGGGTTCCGTACCCGGAGGGTAAAAACTGGATCCTATTACTAAGCCTCCTATAACAAAAAATACTTAATACACAATAAAATAAATATTTTAGGGGGGGGGGGGGGGGTTCTATATAACATACGTGATTTTTTTACCGTTTTTTGCTCGCTATTAATAAGTGTTTTTTTGCCTATACTGTCTAATGTTGTAAATTAATGGTACGGAACCCTTCGCGCGCGAGTCGACTCGTACTTGGCCGGTTTTTCTTTAGTTCATAGATTTATGTTTAGTTTGACAAGAATGTGCTTTAGTTTTTAACATTACACATTTAAATACACATATACATGTTATATGTATTAACTACCTTTTTATACCAATAAAAAAAGAAATCAATGACGAAATGTTCGAATTAATTTAATATTATTTCTCAAAAGGACGTGCTTAGCTGCATCAACAACGAAACTGGATTTTATAGGAGAACACAACAATTTATATTGTTGCATTTCTTAACTAACTATAAGTTGGGAAGTTAAGTATATGTATATTTTCCCTTTTAAAAAGTTTTAGTTTCCAATCCCGTTGTGTCATTAAGTTTAATCACACTTGCTTACTAGACGGTCATAGATGACATTTCTGTCAGTACGGATAAACACTACACAAAAAAATCACAAGAAACTAAACAGAACGATGTAAGTTGATGTTATCGCTAAGAGTAATTTTCCCCAAGCAACCATCTAACCAATCAATAATTTTTCATATATCTAGATTGTAAGCTGAATAACTGAGTACTTGAAACACTTACATATTATTACCAACCTTCGTGAAAGAAAGTAGCAAAAGCATAAAACGGGCATTTTTAATTATCCCGGAATGTCCAAATATTTCCAGCTATCATTCCATTGACAAACCAGAACAGCCCACAACAAAAACTATTCAAGTGATCAATTATAACCCTTAACACGAATGAAACAAGAACTAACATTGTATCAAAATGTCGTTGTAAATACTGGGCAAGCAGAATTCGTTTGTCAGTGCCGCCGTAGCTACGGAGCGCGCCAGTCGCCGCCGCTACGCCGTAGTCGCTACGAACTTATTACGATGCTACGTCGTAGTACAGAGTAGATGCTGCTATAGCTAAAAGCTTTCAGTACGATTTGCAAAATGGATTCAGTTCTGAAATGTGTAAATATTGTACCTGCACTGTTCTCAAAGTAGTTTACTGAACTTCAAAGAAAAGATTTATGCAAATCTGTGTATTGTTAATGTGGATTATTAATGAAGTTAGTGAGTGCTTTATAAAACAAAAGTTACGTTTTCAAAGTGATTGTTAAAGTTTTACTGCGCTGGATTTCGAAATGTTTCAATTGACTTGGCGTAAAATTTACACGTTCCAAGAGAGATTTTAAATACAAAAACTTTACTATTAATAAACCGACTCTTAAAGTTTAAGCACCTTTACTCACCTACCTAAAGTTTATTTCGAAAACTTTGTTAAATTCGTCTTTGGGAATTTTAAGGGATTTAGAACTATTGCAAGAGTATAAGAGTAAAGTGGACAAAAATTAATTATCATAAATAAACATTTGATATTGATCGGTCTTTGGAAATTGCAAGTGATTTAGAGCAGAAAAACGAAATTTTACTATCAGAAAGTTACGCAAAATAGACATGACAATGATCTAAAAAATCAATACGCACGCGATATTTTTGTCATTGAAAATTATTAACCGAAGCATGTGCCAAATTTAAACCACGATGGAAGTAGAAGAGTCGTACCTCCGCCCAAACGAAACGCAAGACCAGTTCTACCAGCGATGCACCAACTTGAGCTACTTCGACTGCTCCGAGGCGGAGATGCTGCGCGTCATGATGGGTCCCCAGCGGCTGCCGCTGACGGAGATCGTGCCCCTCACAGCTGTGTTGGTCATCATCTTCCTGACGGGCGTGGCGGGCAACGCGGCGGTGTGTGCGGTCATCGTGCGGCACCCCGCCATGCATACCGCAACTAATTACTACCTCTTCAGCCTGGCGTTAAGCGATCTGCTGCTGCTGCTGTTTGGTGAGTGGAAGGCATTTTGTAGATCTAGCTGGACTTAGGACAAATTTTGAAAGAGCCGAGGTCTGGGTTTGACACTGCAGACATTATTCTTAGTTGGGTGATCTTGGCAGAGCAGTTGTGGTTGTAGTGGTGGGAAAGGCTCGGCGTACAGTTACTCACAATCTCTCTCTCACTGAGGCAGCAAAAAGTTTACACTCAATAATGATTACCTTGAGTGTCCGCTCGTAAGTGAATTATTCTCTTTTAAATCCTACTAATCCATTTGGTAGAATAATGGTTTACAATGAAAAAAATGCTTTTAGATAAACACTGATTTCCCTTTTAACTGTTATGATTGAAATTGATATCCAGCGCTGCATCTCAAGATCTCACTGCGTTGGCTCTATTCCGCGAGCATTTAATATCCGCTTAATCCGTTCCAGAATAGAGCACGTGTCGGAATCTCTTCATTGTACTAGATATATCACTACATTTTAAGTGCAGAGCTCACTGGAAGTAGGTATAGCAAAACGAAAAGAGTTTGTAGCCACTGATGTGAATTTTAAATGTGAAGATTTCAAACCAGATTTTTACTTTTATATATTGCGATAGAGGATTCCTTTTAAGTGAGTAAATACTTGTGTTAGAAGACTCTTCCATAGCTCTCCACAATACATAATTTGACAAACATTGAATATAAATTTAAAATACTTGGGATCACCAACCCTATGCTAGCCATTGTGTAACCAAAAGTTAGGGTCGCCAAAATAAGCACGCTATAACACTCTTTTACGTAACAAAATTATTTTACAAAATTGTAACAAAATTAAAAATAAAGTAAAGACATTAGTAAGAAACGCTGTTCTTTGCTTCATGTAATCTTCATGATCCCCACTGTCACAGCTTAGCGAGTGACTTATGTTTGGATGAACCTGCCGTCCTATGTTAATTATTGAGCAACTAGTACAAGCTCCATAAAAGCTTGAGATTTATAAAGACAGTCTGGCTCGCACTTGGTCGGTTTTTATAGATAAATAGAAAGTTTATTTATTTTTATTTTTTATTTATTTATTTTTGAAAGAAAGTAATGACTTAGCTGATCCAAATTATTTATCCGCACTTCTCAAGGTAAACCTAAAAGGCCAAAGATTAACTCAGTTCAATTAACTCTTTTTCCCGGGCCCGATTTCACCATTTACTAAATACCTTGTTTATCTTAAAAACGCGATTTCGAAGCTGGAATAGTTAATAGTTTTACACTTGTTACCTTAAAAAATATCTGCACTAAATAGGTGTACGTAAAAATTATTCCGACCATAGTCGGTTAGGTTTTCTTCAGGCTAATATTGTATGTCGCCATGTGTGTGTATATCTCAGAATAAAGGATATTCAGTAAAAAAAATCGTGGCTTCTTCAAAACGTTGTAGATGTAGTTACAGACGATGGCTCATTAATTTTTAGGGTTCCATAGTCCGACAAGGAACCCTTTTAAGATCGTTCAGTCCGTCCGTCCTAGTCTGTCACAGCAGAATATCTTCTATGTTTATGGACTGATTTGCATGTAACTTGGTTCGAGGATACTTCACATATAGATCTCATTTTTAAAAATACAAAACATTTAAATACCCCTTTTTAAAGGTTATCCATCTCAAACATGTATGGGACTACATGTCCCATACATGTTTGAAATGGGGGTGAAATTATTTATAAAGTGCACCCCCTTGTGTGGGGTATCGTTGAAAAGGACTGTGAAAATAAGTTAGGGTTTTCATACAACACTTTTTTATCAGCTTTACCGTTTGCGAGATATAGCCCGCCAAAGTCGTTTACACGGTGTCCCCCCTGTAATTTCTAAAGTCTTGGACCTATAAACTTCAAATCACTCACGTAAAGAAACAGGCGCGGAAACTCTTATTTAAAATTGTTTCGGGTATCCTGTGATGAATACTTTTGAATTTACAAATAAAATAAAAATATATTCTTTTTTTGCCTACTGTCTAATGTTTTAAGTTAATGGTACGGAGCCCTTCGCGCGCGAGTCCGACTCGCACTCGGCCGGTTTTTTAACACTTCGGCCGGCATCTTATGCGGTTGTAAAATAAGAGTGATACAAAACTCTATAGTCTGTAGTATTTTACACAAAGACGCCGAAACCAGAGTTCGGGTATGTACGGACAGCACGTAAAAGTAAACACAGTGGTATCTTTCTTATGCATTTATAATCGGGGTGATTTTCCTTTACGGCAACTCTTATGTCGTTGACATACAACTAATACGCACCAAACGTTTTAAATCTACGTTCCTATTGCGTACAGCTAGAGAGTGGAAAACGTGGCCGGCTCAAGTGTTTCCTACACACTATGAACTTAGATTCCTTTAGAAAAAGAGTGAAAAGGATGTTACTAGTCAGAGATAACCGACCCATCCTGGGCCGCAACGTCGCCTACCATCAGGTGAGACTGCGGTCAAATGTCTTTCTATTATTAAAATAAAATAAAAAATGTATCGTGTGTCTGGTCACTGTGACTTTCAAAGTTTCACATACTGCATACGTTTAGGACACCGTTATAGTACCAGACAGTACAATGACATGTTAAATTTCAATAGTGTGTGCCGACTACACAATTGGATTCTCGTAAACGGTTTTCCACGGAATCCTATTTAAAAGTTTACTGAAAGGGTCTACGAATCACGAACTGTTTCGTTTAGTCCGTTCAAATAGTTGCACTAAATTTCAGCTTTAAACCCATGTCAATAATTACACACGTGTAGCTCTGAAACCTATTTGTAACCAAACTATAGCTTAGGGTTTGGCTTTCGAATGAAAAGTACCAAAAGTAAAGGTAGTTGATTCCGCGTCCTCTGTGTAATATTTCCCAACATTTTTAGGTAAGTAGATATAATAGGTTTGTAATAATAATAATAACTAATGGTGAGTGTTTACAAGGAAATAATGCCATAATTTCAGTCTTCATGACAGTTATTCAAATGGTTAAAAGAATATGGGTTTCGAATAAAATAAACATATTTAGCACAAAAGTATATATAGATAGTCAGGTCATTATTTCTGTCACACAACAGAAACTTTTGAATTTAGAATGCTGGCCACAAAAAAGGTAATTGAATTCGTATTTCAAATTTTGCATGAAAATAAAAATGTGTACTTTTAAGAATTTTCCTCATTTTTAAATATGGAGTGGACACTTAAGAAGACCGTGTCGCGGTTATTGCGTTGCATCGTTGCGGTTACGCGCCAATTCAGACTTTTGACTTACTGAAAAATTTTAATATAACCATAAGATTCGTTTATCGTACCATAAAACGAAACAATGAAGACTCTAGTGTAGATGACAGGTCAAGAAGTGGTCGCCCTCGCTTTGTTAGGACACCAGCAGTGATAAAAGCTGTGAAGGCACGAATTCAAAGAAATCCCATACGCAAGCAGAAACTGTTGGCCCTTCAGATGGGGTTAAGCAGGACCACGGTGAAAAGGGTGTTATATGAAGACTTAGTGCTTAGGGCATATCGAAGAAAAACAGGACATCGTTTGGACGCTCGTTTAATGGACCTGAGGCTAAAGAGATGCTGCGCTTTGTTGAAGTGGTACGCGGGAAAAAAGCATCGGAAAATTCTTTTTTCGGAAGAAAAAAATTTCACCGTGGAAGAGAACAAACAAAATGATAAGGTGTACGCACACAGCAGTGAAGAAGCGAGCAACCGTATTCCGCGTGTCCAACCAGGTCATTTTCCATCCTCGCTCATGGTTTGGTTGGGAGTCTCTTATTGGGGCTTAACTGTGGTACATTTTTGTGAAAAAGGCGTAAAAACGAATGCAGTTGTGTATCAAAATACAGTCCTCAAGAACCTTGTGGAACCTGTTTCTCATACCATGTTTAATAACAGGCACTGGGTATTCTAACAAGATTCTGCGCCAGCTCATAAAGAGGAAAGCACACAAGCCTGGCTAGCGGCGTGTGAAATCAATTTCATCCGGCACGAAGACTGGCCTTCCTCCAGTCCAGATTTGAGTCCGTTAGATCACAAAATATGGCAACACTTGGAGAAAAAGGCCTGCTTAAAGCCTCATATTGATTTGGAGTCACTCAAGGCATCCTTGATTAAGGCAGCCGCCGATATTGACATGGACCTCGTTCGTGCTGCGATAGAAGAGGCCGCGCAGATTGAAGGCATGTATTTAAAATCGCGGGGGTCATTTTGAATAAACTTTATTACCATATGAGTCTTGGTTTTATTATGTGCATTTTGCTATAAAAATGGTTACATAAGTAATAAAAATGGCTAAATTATTTCATATTACACATGTGACAGAACTTATGACCTGACTGGGTATAGTATATTACATACCTAAATGTCAATGTTCTTTATTATTACAACGTATACCTGTTATTTAGCTATGTCTATCAGGCTAATATTTTTAGATAAGAATTGTTGTTTAGACCTCACTTGTGCCGATAGATTAAAAGATATTGGTAATACAGTGTTTTCTAAAAAAGTTACCTATTCTTAAAAACGATCATTGTAATTATGAAACGAAATACAAACTTCATTCATTTATTATCGATAATAGGCAATGGTTTAGTTAGCTAAACAAGGGTATTTATATCGACAAATATGAAAAACTTATGTATACTTAAGTATACTATCCACCTTGGATCTTGGCCTCGTTCAAGGTATCGACTCTTTAATAAATCACAGTATTATTACTACGCCATACAACATAAATAAAACCTAAGACCCGTGTTCACCAATTTTAAAAAAGTCGGTAAACCTCATCCAAAGGTTAATTTGATAGAATTACCTACAAAATATGTCAAACAATGCTAAACCGGCTAATTAAAAATTAAACATGTGTTCGTGAACTCCAGACTAAAGTATGACATTTTAACTGACGCTTTAAGTCAGAGTGTTGTCCATTACTGATACACCGAAGATGGTTTAAAGTGTAACAAGTCCGTTTTTGGTGGACTTGAAAGATTACCCACAGTTGTCAGTTTCTCTTAATATATCTACAGAAGTGGTTTATCAATGTATCAACCAAAAATGAGCCTTCGCATAATTTTAATTAACATTTCCGCGAGTAATTGAAACTCCTTTGAACCTGATATCCTCGGGACTTGAAGGGTATCTCGTGCTGATTCAATTACAGCTTTTGTGCTCATATTTCGCCTATTGCCCTGACTGTAAAATGAAGTCAGTTCAAATACGTTAATAGTTTTTTTTGTCATTAAAGTTCTTGTTTTTAAGTAACGAACTGGCCCAAAAAAGCAGAGGTCTGGGATGTTGTTTATGCTATAGCCAGACAGAAATGGAGATGGGCAGGACATATAGCCAGAATGGACGAAAATCTATTAATGGTTTGTAGGTATATTAATTTGTAATGAATTTAGTTAGACTAACTAGTATTACTTTTAATAGTCTGAATAAAAAAATACAATATTCAAATGTAAATAAAATAACAGTAGTGTAACATTACACAACTTAAATATATTACTGTATGCTTTGTATAGTTTCTATTCATAAAATTTACGAGATAAGCAGTTCCCCGCGACTTCGCCAGCGCCAAAAGTCGGATTTTCCATACAAATTTTCATCCCCCATTTCACCCCTCTGATGATTTTATATCGCGAAAAATAGTTGCCTATGTCCTTTCTAGTGTCTCGAACTATCTCTGTGACAAATTTCATTTGATTCGGTCCAGTAGTTACGGAGCCTATTCGATGCAAATAAAAAAACAAACAAACAAACAAACAAATCTTTCCTCTTTATAATATTATATATATTAGTATAGAAGAACAAATTAGCATAATGTTCGAGCACATAAACTTCACTTTGTTATTAATACTTGCACTTGTAACGTTTTATCTGTCCCTTTTGCATATACTGTAAAACTCGTCACTAGCAGACGACGCACTACTCTGCCGCAAAACAGTTTTGTTACTAGCGCGGAGGGTAGATGTCATTATTGCTAACAACTTGCGACGAAAAATGTAACTGTAATTATAACTAATGTATGCACTATCATTGTGTGTGGGCAAATAAACTTATTACTTACTTACTTATTACGGCTGCAGTGGGAAAATAATTAATTATAAAACCAATAAGATAAGAACGCAACAGACAAAAGAAGGGCACAGAAATAAATGTTATTTATAAATGCAACAGGCAGACGCTTAAAATATTCACAGAATATAATAATAAAACAGTAAAACCAATGCGTCTGTACATTGAGTATTTTTGCCAAAAACTAATTGAAGGTGATGATAAAATAGTAACAGAATAGAAATCTACAACTTTTATTTTTTTGTCTGTTTATCTGTTTGTCTGTCTGTTTGACACGCTAATCTCCGGAACTACTGAACGGATTTGAATGAAACTTTTTTTTATTATATAGCTATTGAGTCTGGGAAAATACTAGGCTGTAACTTATTTTGAAGATCGGAGTACCTGACGTCGAACCCTAACAGCTCAGCTCAACTATAAGAGATATGAAAATAGCGGCTTAGGGAACATTGTTCAGCGTGATAAGCATTTTTTATTGACTTACACAAATTGATGGTCTGGAGCAACTGATATGCTAATTTACTTTAGACTGATTTTCAAACTCCCAAGGTATTCCTACTGTCTCTAAGTTACGATGTGAGAAATCGACAGAATTCTTCAGATTTTATAGGCATGTATACCATTACACTTTTTTTAAGAAAGATATACGACAAAATTTAGTTTTTGAGTCGGTGTCACTGCCATGCGAAATTTTGTTACCGGAGGAGGATGGCAAGGTGATAGTAACGCATCTAAAAAAGAGTGCCTATTCGCCTTGATTTTTCATTCTTCTTCTTACGACATGGTAGACTAAGAGATCATGGTAGCTGGATAGTGACGGGAGTATAAAATATTTTGTATCATCGATTCCACGCGTACGAAGTTGCGGCAACCGCTAGTAAAAAAATATATGTTTAAGGGGGGCTCCCATGCAAACGTGTTTTTTTGCCTATACTGTCTAATGTTGTAGGATAATGGTACAGAGCCCTTCGTGCGCGAGTCCGACTCGCACTTGGCCGATTTTTTGAGTTTAACAACCTAATTATTACTAAAAAGTAAAACTTAAATAAAACGATAAACTTTATTAAACTTTTAAAAATCTTATACGACACAATGAAGTGATAATACAAATCGAATGACGACGTCCGTGTAGGTTTAGTGGTTCGCGCTCCTGACTACAAAACTAGAGGTTGCGGGTTCAAATCCCGCGAGGGGCAAATGTATTTGTAATTAATAGAATCAGGCGTTACTTTGCGGAAATCCATTATTAGATGGGAAAAAATAAAATACAATTATTTTGCTTTAAATTTCCGCTAAGACACGCTAGCGCAGGCACCAAAACCTGTTCGCCAGCGACTCATTTCAGTCGTCCGTGCCCAGCCGAGGCGACAACATCTCCTGAGGATGCCGCGTGGAGTGGCGAAACGCGTCGAGGTTTTTTGCACGTTAGTGTTGGTAACTAACAACTGCATTAGCTGTAGTGCATGCGTATTGAGGGAGGGAGGGCGATGCATTCTGCATTTGCCTGAACTGGTACTCAGCGCGGTTGCGGCTGGTGTGGTTTTGGTGCCTGCGCTAGCGTGTCTTAGCGGAAATTTAAAGCAAAATAATTGTATTTTATTTTTTCCCATCTAAATGTATTTGTGTTATGTGATGATGAGCACATGAGCACGATGTTTGTAAACGTATCTAAGTATGTCTATCCGTTCTAAACGCCATAGCACAAGTTCACGCTTAGTTTATAGTCAGGAATTTGTTGAAATAATTTATTTGTATAGTTTTATAATTGCAACATTAGAAATACATTTTTGATCTATTTTTCGATTATGTCATCGAAATCTACAAAAAATCACTAAGTCTTAGTGATTTTTTGTAAGCATGCATTAAATAAATTCGTTTCCAAAATGCAGCTTGCAGCTAGATAAAGTAAGTTTTGGAACAAAGTAGACTTAAGAATATCTTTAGGACTAGAAGAAGGTATGTACTCGTAGTGGTAGTAAAATCCGAGCACTCAACAATATCAGTCCACTCTAGGGAAATCAACATATTACGGTGCCCAAGACAGCTACAAATCCACTCCCCGATATGCACACAAAGCCATGTGTTCTGGATGGCTGGGTGAGCGACGGGACGACGGGATTGAGAAAATAGATATAAACTAAGCTCGTTTGTGTTTGGTTTTGCTGGATGATCTTATATTATACATCTACACTAATATTATAAACGGTAAAGATTTCATGTTTGTTTGTGTTGAATAGGCTCCGAAACTACTGGACCGATTCAAATTACATTTGGTACAGAGATAGTTTGAGACCCTAGGAAGGACATAGGATACTTTTTGTTGCGATGTAAAATCATCAGAGGGGTGAAATGGGGGAATAAAGATTGGAAAATCCGACTTTTGGCGCGGGCGAAGTCGCGGGGAACTGTTAGTGAAGTATAAAAATGTACCTACCACAGTTGAGTGTCAATCTTTGCTAACTTCGGACCGTCATTTGACAGACGGTGCCTTAGATATAAGAAAAAAGAGATATACTCGTATAATAACTAGGTACCTTATACTTTGCGAACCTAGGCTGTTTTGCCTAATTGCGTGTGCGTTACAACTACTAGAACACATTTGTAAGCGTAAAGGGTAATTCAATTCACAACGCTCATAGGCAGTGCACACACACAAATAACTGTGAAATGGGACCTATCCGCCGCGGAGATAGATAGTTCTTTTTGGTCATGTCGTATTCGCGTGGGTCACGCCCGAATTTCATATTTGTTTGTTCTATGATCTGAGGTTGAAGTTATTGGTAAGTGAAGTGAAGTTATTGGTAAATGTATGTCAGATTTAAAAACATTTATGTTTCGTAACTATCACTATTAAAGTTATGAAAAATTCACACTCCACACCTCCGTTTCGTATTTCAAACAGGTAAAGTTTAGCTGTTGTTTTTGTATTTACTTATTGGTCAAAGCCCCAACGAATTCAAAATGTGACAAACATTTTTAATGTAAAGGATTACTCGTCACAAAAAATATGTTTGTTCAACAGCTGCTTGTCGGATGTCAGACTTTTAAATTGTTCTCTAAATTATTAAGAGATAAAAATAATGTTAACGCTTAAACTCGTTTAAATTCGTAACGTAATATGTCAGTTATTTGCAATTAAACGTGGAAAGCATGTTATGAAAAGATATTACAGATTGCCTATCTAATAGATACTTAGTAGAGAATGGAAATGGAAGGTTTACTTCACGTAACATTCATTCATACTATAAAGTGTATTCGCCAGAATTGCCCCAGTCCCGGCGCAGAAGAATTGCATCTCAGATTTTAGATAATTGTTAGTAGAAACAATATCAGGTGTCGCTATTTCCTGATTCGGTGGCTAACATGTTTTTTTCCCAGAGAAGTTTGATAGGCGCTCTACATACTTCATTTTTAACCGACTTCAAAAAAGGAGGAGGTTATCAATTCGACTGTATGTTTTTTTACCCGACTGCGGAAGGAGGGTTATGTTTTTCGAGAGTATGTATGTATGTATGTATGTATGTATGTATGTATGTATAATTGTTTGGCACGCCCTACAGCCCAAACGGCTGGACAGTTTTTGACATATGAGGTGTCGTTGAATTTGTCAAAATTGTGAGAATGACATAGGCGATATAAATTTTAAAAATGGCGCCCGCAAATGGAAATAAAGGGGGGGAGGGGGGATTTTTTTTCCATAGCATAGCAATATGGATATCAAATGAAAGCTAGTAAAGAGACCGTTTTAAAAATAAAATATTTTTTGCAGTTTGGTGTTTTGTTTTGAATAATAAAATTAAAAATAATAAAATAAAAAACGGTAATTTAAAAAACTAAAAAAACCCGACTGCGTTTCTGTGTAATTGGCAATTAAAAAACCCTAAAACAAGAAAGAGGTCATACCCGGGTTAAATTGGTACCTATATTAAAAATTGTAGCAGTCGGGACCCATGTTAGAAAGTCAGTCGTCTCGTCAGTGAGTGGAGTAATCTGCAATGTAATATAGAGGTAGGTCCATTTCTAGAATGGGTCCCGACTGCTACACAATTTTTAAAATGGGTACCAATTTAACCCGGGTATGACCTCTTTCTTGTTTTAGGGTTTTTTAATTTCCAATAACACAGAAACGCAGTCGGGTTTTTTAGTTTTTTAAATTATTTGTGGCTATGTTACCGCATATCTCAGTCAGTTGTGGACCGATTTGAAAAAAAATATGTTTACCTAGAGGCTATACCTTCTAGTTGGTTCCATTTTGGCCCAGTCGAGATCTGATGATGGGATCTTGG
This sequence comes from Pyrausta nigrata, assembly GCA_949316185.1. NCBI lineage: Eukaryota > Metazoa > Arthropoda > Insecta > Lepidoptera > Crambidae > Pyrausta > Pyrausta nigrata. The sequence goes on along the minus strand of OX438955.1, from coordinate 913,807 downwards.
TGTAATCGAAAGAAACCCTCAAATTTTGAAGGCACATATAGTGTTTTCGTACTAGTATTTTCATGTTGACATGTTGTTACGTCTGATAGTCATTATGTGGAGCTGAGCTGATTGTGGAACTCCTTAAAAATTAGGAGTTTAGTAATTAAAACACCAGATGTTTTGTCAGGTACTGTATAGGATGCTAACAAAACAAAGTCAAAGGCGCAGCTCCCTCCTTTTTCCACCCCCTCCCTCCTAACCCCTTCCGCCCACCCCCAACAATAAAAATATATAATAACTTCAAGAAATATATAAATACCGCAAGAAATCAATTAATTCTTACCGCTGAAACGATGGATTTGATAGTTTGAGTACCGAGTAAGGACATAGAACAGTTTTTATCCCCAAAATCATTTGTATAGGGAATCCGATGATACGATATACAACAAACTAAATTTAAAATGCTATTGGCAAATCTTTCCCTGTTCTTCTTTAAATGGTCTTCCTTCTCGTTACTACTTTCTTCCAAATGACGCTGTCGCATTTGAACAGCGCGTTTAGTAGGTCTACCCATGTTGCACCTTACACTAAATCTCAACTAAAAATGATACAAAAAAATCTTTAAAAAAAAACCGACTTCAAAACTGACCACAGGGCTAGTTAAAACTAAAAATTTTATAAACAAATTTAAACTAAAAAGTACGAAATAATATTGAAATTACCTAACTGTTCTACGAAATTATACAAGAAACCTATTTCCAATTTATTACTTGTTATTTTTTGGAGTCGGTGCCAGAAATTCTAATTCTAATGTTTTTTTGCAAGTAAGGACAGGATAGGATTAAACCATCTCTTGGCTGCTTAGAGTAGATAGAATATCTAGTTTGGCTGGCACCGACTCCAAAAAATAACAGATAATAAATTGGAAATAGGTTTCTTGTATAATTTTGTAGAACAGTTAGGTAATTTCAATATTATTTTGTACTTTTTAGTTTTAATTTGTTTATAAAATTTTTCGTTTTAATTATAATGTACTTATTGACATTGAATTGGCAAAAAAATGATATAAACACAGTATCATATATGTAAAATAATGTACCTATACATATGCCAATTTTTTGAAAATTTATTCACTCATTAACATCACAAACGTGTGGGTAATTGCAAAAAAATAATATAATAGGTACATATGCGTACACACTGATATGTATAGCCTGCATACAAATAATAATAAATATATAAATAATAATAATAAATGAAGATAATAAATCAGAAGATGAACTAGCAGGATTTATTATTTTTTGTATTTTTATATACATTACATTCGATATAAACATGTTACTTCAAACAACACCACAACACAACATAACAACAATAAACTCAATAATAACATTATGTACTAGGGTATATGTGTGTGTCTTATTCATTTTTTGCCAATTCAATGTCAATTAGTACAGTAACATGAAGTTTTCCCTAAAAAGTGTCATGTTTGCATGTAGCGCCTATGAAACTTCTCTTGGCAAAATAATCATGTTAGCCACTGAATCAGGAAAACTTGATATTGTTTCTACTAATAATTATCTAAAATCTGAGAAACAATTCTTTTGCGCCGGAACTGGGGTTTTTTTCTATGGGATTTGGCTGAAACCCTTTAAATTCAATCTGTATACTGTTAATATATATTGTGTTTTTAAAACTAAACTAGAAAATCATTGATATTTTAGTAATTAAAATTAAAATTCTGAATGTAAGAAACTAAAATATCTTAAATACCGACAGTCTCCAAAATGTGGAAGTAAACTCAAAAATAATTATATTTGGAAGATTCAAAACAAGTTTCTGTTGCAGAATACCTTTACTTTGAAAACTTAGTTGTTCCTGTCGTTGAAAAATGAATTTACTTTCAGCTAAGGTTTCGCTGCAACTGGAACTAAAAACGGATATTGAGCGAAAACCAATTTACAGTTTGTCTCGTTTCAAACACAACTCGGCGAGACTTCAACCACGGATTTAACGTTCAAAGAATAAATTAATTTTAAAGGATTTTTCAATCATTCTATTTCGCTAGTGGCCAAGCTTAAAATCATCAATTTTGTCAACCTTTTTTTCGAACTCTATAATTTATTACTGCTATATGTGGTCTTATAAAAAAATCCTTTGTTCCTATAGAAGTAAGTACTTGCATTTGACATGGGTGTGTTCTTGTGGGGTTCGAATCCCGCATGGGGCAAATTTTTGTGTGATGAGCACTGGCATTTGTACCCGAGTCATGGATGTTTACAAAACGTATATAAGTATATCTATTCGTTATTATAGTCGCCATAGCACAAGCTCACGCTTAGTTTGGGGCTAGGTCATAGGTGCAGTGTTAATAATATTATTTTCCAAGAACTAACCAAATTTTATTTATAATTTGATAAAATACTGCGTTTCCAGCACTTCTGCCTAATTTTGGATTTCCGGTACTTTTTACCTATTGAATCTTTATTTTCGGGACGAAACTAGTTAATGATTAACAGAGGAAGAACAAAACGTGATATATCGTAGTTCCGTAGAGAGTAATCATTTTAGCGTGAGATAGTGCCGAAGTCAAAATGATAGATCGTGGGTTCACTACTGAGGTATGCTCAGCAACGTATTTTTTTTATATCTCACAATTTAACATATATACAGGGTGCTCAGTAATTTAAGGATAATTTTTTAACGACATATTAGTCACATCATGCCTTAATATGTCTTTATTTTCAAGTAAAATTGTAACTATTTTCAAGATATAAATATTTCTTTATATCTTGAAAATACTGAAAAAGTGTACATTCACAAGGATATTCATACGTAAGTATTTACTGATAATAGTTTCAGGAAATAACTAGTTTCAGAAACCGTTATAAAATACCAATAGTTTTGGTTTGGTATGCGAAAAAGGCGTTATTACAAAACGTTACTATTTGTGCAAAAAACTCCACCTGACACGCGTTTTTGGTGGACTTTTGATCCGTATAAATTGTATGTCAGATATTATCTTTATAAAGGTTAGACATATTGCATTTGAAAAAAATGACAATCTGAGGCGGGAATTGAACCCGTGAACCGATTGCCAGGCGTTGAAGAGCCTGTCGAAATTTTAAAGTGCTTCTTAACGCTGCAATGCCGCGTTGCTTTCGTCAATGTTATTGGGATTACATCCAGGGCGATAGTATTTTAAAATTATGAAATCGGTAGTACTTTAGTAGGTATCTATTGTCAGATGATCGCTGATTTTGAACTTTAGCGAATTAACAAGAAACAAGTCCAAACTCTGACAAGTCTTGTTAACTAAGACCACAGATATTGTAGATAAATAATTATTCAACATTATAAAGGCAAACTTATCGTTGTTAATTAATTTATAATTAATTCTAAAAGTTACGACAAAATAATTTGTTAATTATTACGTTATTACTGACAACAGTCAGTAATAACGTCGTCTAGCTTTTTTATAGAATATAATGTGATTCCTCTTTTCATAAGGATTTTTCATAAAAAACCTTAGTTTGTTATGTTTCTATCGCTTTAGGTACCTACATAACAAGTGCAAATCGGACTCATGCACGAAGGGTTCCGTACCATTTTCTACTTTTTCTTAGTCACTTTAGAGAATTTATTCTAAGGATTTTGTATATGGTACAAAATTATCCAACACCCAAGTTTAACGAATATTACTGCTAAACTAATAAAGTTGTTCTAACCGCTATGGTTTTCCTATAAAGTTTATGAAATGCCCTATGCATCATTTTTTTTTTCAGATTTTTCAAGCTAGCAGTTAAGGTTTTAGAGGGGGTGGGGGTCACTTTAAAGTTTAATATTTCGTAAATGGAGCAATAAATCGATAAATTGTCACAGAAACCTGTCATTTTAAAATACCTACTCAACGAAATTCACACGATGGGTAGATGACGAAAAAAAAACATCCCCACTTCACATTTAGGTCAACCCTAAAAAAATTTTTTTCAAAAATTTTACTACCACTTTGTTGGCGTAATTGGTATACATACACCTACAAAATAATAGCTTTCTAGCCCTTACGGTATCTTTGCAAAGCTTCCGACAGACAGACAGACGGACGAATATGACGAAACTATAACCCTAAAAAGTCTCAAAGGATCTTGACCAAAACTCTATAGAAACTGGGCCCACTTTACGTCAACATGCGTCTTTACAAAATGTACACACAATAATTTTTTTTTTAAATAAAAAGGCGTTTACGAGGAATTCAATGGCATATTAGGAATTTCGAGGTTATATTTTGTGATTGCAGAATTAATTATGTGATTAATTTATGAATTTTGTGATTAAGTGTTACTTTTAAACCCCTATTCGTTAGATTATTTTAAAAATACCAGTGCAATTATAATTTAAAACAAGATTTTTGAAATATAAACTACAAAGACGCAATCTGGGCCCGGCTTTGGTCAATATCCTTTACCCCTCACCCGCTTTTGACCCCCTTTATGGGTGTATTTCGAAAAATCCGTTTTTATTTCTTATGTAAGGAAGCACGGTGGTAAATTTCAAGTTTCTAATTCCAGTAATTTCCTGTGGTTAATAAAATATATCAGTCTTCATATTCAGTCGTTTCATTAGTCTTTAGAAAAATGATGATGATAAAAGATGAAATATTTTTAAAGTGCGCTCCGCAAACGTACCGTTGGAGTAACAAGTTTACTGGAATATTACGACCATGACACAGTTTTTTTATTAAACTGAAGACGCAATATCTAGCGTCAGATCATAACCGTAAATGGATCCACTCGATTGACAGTGGGATATTATTGATACAAGTGTAGGCTGTACTTAAAGACATATGTTATAGTCTGGAGTTCTATTCTCATATTTCATTTTACTCAATTCTCTGTATAATTACAGTTTCTTGACGTTCCGTCAAAGCTAAAGCCAATGCTGTCGGGTGGAGGAAATCCCTACTTGAAGGAGGTTTTTAAAATTTTTTAGGAAATTTAGAATTTTTAATTCCTGCATCATTTTGTGGGAATAATCTGGGTTTTGAAGAAAAATCCAAGCGGATTTTATACAAATGCTATGGTATTATTTTGGGGGTACTCGCAGTAAAGATTGAAGGGCAATCAAAACTATTATCTGGCAACACTAGCATTGACTGAGTTTTTACGTCACCCACCTTGCAGATTTATCGCTAATTTGAAAGCTATGGTCATCATGCTAGCAATTCATTGCTGTCATTGCTTTCTACTAATCCAATATTGCTTTCCTGAAAGCTTTGTACCTATTGCAACTAAAAAGCAATCGAGGTCGCTAGTACTACTTTAAGCACCGAGCTACGATACCTTTGAACATATTAGTTCAATGTCAGAACGGCCGTAAACTTAATGTAATGAAATCGTTATGGTAAAATCTAACAATCTAGATACACGTAATATGCTCATAAACAAACTTTATACACTGAGTAATCATAAGTAACCTAAGAACTTAACAAAAGCTGTCATTTTTAGAATTTGGAAGACCTATTATTATTGTCGCCAAAGTAATTTAACAGTCGCCAAATCGTTGAAACTAAAAATTAAGTAATGTCATTAGTAACCAACAGATTGTCCCCTTTTATTTCTTATTAGTTAGTATAGAGTACACACGGCCCCACATCAACCTAGCCTGACCTGTCAAATTTTTGCAACCATATTTCAACCTTATGTTGATGACATAGATTCGTATTTAAAATTTGAGATATTTTGACTGATTTGAGAAAATAGACTGCACGCTATACGATTCATCTTTTAGTGGGCCCCCCATTATCACACGTACATTTGGACACTCGTTATTTTGTTCTCCTATCCGGGACTACAGCTCACTATTGCATACACATACATACTTATACAATTTCTAAAGAGACATATTATTATGTAACAAGCACTTCCCTACGTCTTCGCCCGTGCCAAAAGTCGGATTTTCCATACAACCTTTCATCCCCCATTTCACCATCTGATGATTTTATATCGCGACAAATTTTAACCTATGTCCTTCCCAGGGTCTCAAACTATCCCTGTACCAAATTACATTTGTATAGGTCCAGTAGTTTCGGAGCCTATTTAATACAAACAATCAAATCTTTACTCTTTATAATATTAATGCAGATGACGGAGATCAACATAAAAAAGTTAAAATGGGGAATGAAATGTTACATCGGGAAATCCGACATTAGTTAAAAATGCCAGTAGTGACTACGATAAATAGTGCTTAAAACAGTTCATTCACATCTCTTAGTAATTACAGGGAGTGTCATTAGCACTACGTGATACTTAAGTGCCTAAGATTAATGTTCAACACAGGTTCGCACTCATAATTATAATGGGGGTATTTATTAACAGTGTATTTACTGAGTAGAATTTAGTAATTATGTTGTCTGCTTATTCTTGATAAATAATGTCATCTCAGATGATCATGGATAACGACTGCTGTAGCGATAACAGTGGTTGACTGATGTAATTAATATGACTTCACACGTAGTCAATGATTTAATACCTATAAGATAAAATAATAAAATTGCGATAAGAAGCGATTGCGATGCAATAAGAATAACTTGCGTCTCCAATAAGTACTTAACCTCTATGTGGTCTAGGGAACGGACACTTTTGTATGGAAAAGTGTTTTTACTTTCGGTTTCAATGTTCCTTATAGATACCTAAAAAAGAGTGCCTGTTGACCTTGATTTTTCATTCCTCTCTTCTCTTTACGACATGGTAGACTAAGAGAACATGATAGCTGGATGGCGCTGGGAGTATAAAATATTTTATATCATCGAGTCCACGCGTACGAAGTCGCGGGCAACAGCTAGTTTGTTTATAAGGTTTCAAAAGATATTATGTTGTAAAACTGCTTATAGTAAAGTTGAGCCAAATTATTTAATAAAAATGGGCTCTATAAATGGTAGGTACCTAATGCCTATAAAAATTTGGATCGTAGTTAAATAATCACCTTTATAAATCGCCGTTTAATTGAAGAATAAATATTAATAGGTAAAAAAACTCCTTACCTACTACGATAAATTACGACGCAGTCCAAATCACAAAAGATATTTATTGCTTACTGAAGAACACTGAAAGTCAAATCTCTATATTATGGCAACATCAGTTGAGTGTTCTCATACTACTCTTGTTACGGTATTTCCCGAATAAGATTCTATCAGCGATAAATTTATCGGGAACTCATACCGTGATAGCTACAGTTGATTCCAACACTGGTGCTCGCCAGTGCGTGAAAGCTGTGAAAATATGCCGAATTTTCAACATTCCAAGTCGAGTTGGAAAAATATTTATTTTACTTTACATTTTCAGGCTTTTACCCAACATTGGATTTGCAAACTTTGATTAGATTACGAAAAAACTCACAATCCCAACAGCGATTAACCAGATATGTACGAGGTACTATCGTGCACAAGTGTTAGCGCAATATGCAGGTGCACTCTCTCCGTTCCTTCCTTCTTTCACTCTCTTATTTTGTGGGAAGCATCCGACATGACTGGAGGGATCAGACACACGATAACGGCGAGGTAATAATAATAATTTTCCCCTAATCGAATTTCGACTACAGTAGCCAATGTCAACAGATATTAGTCAACTGCGCGGAAGATATTATAGTGCACAAGTGTGTAGGCAATACACAGGTGCAATCTCTGTTTCTTCCCTCTCAAAATTCGGTAGCACGGCAGTCCGACATGACCGTAGAGAGATCAGACGCCTGCGTCCAACGGCTTTAAATCGTGCTTTCCGAGGCACAGGGTTGTTAAAACCACCAACTTCCTGACTCCGGAGCTGAGTCTGAATTATTTCAAGAGAGAAAACCCATCACTTTCGGCCCGACCCGGGATTCGAAACCAGGACCTCGTGGTTGGTTTAGTACCCAGCGTGCTGACTTCTAAACCAACGAGACAGTCACGGCGGTACAGCGTGGTTCAGGGATGTTAACACCACCAACTTCCTGACTTCAGAGCAAAGTTCTAAATTAATTACTTCAAGAGAGAAAGCCCTAAATACAAATTTCGGCCCGTTCCAAGATTTGGGACCTCGTGGATAGAAGCCAGAGCCCCAACAGCTAAACTAACGAGGCAGTACAAGATAGGCTGGCCCGGAGTTTACAAGATCTACGAATGAGGTCAAGGTGACGCTGTTTAAAGCTTACTGCCTAACTACACTTGCAGCCTATGGGCAAAACATACGCAGCGTACAGCGCACTGAGAGTGCAGTACAACAACGCACTGAGGGTACTGTTTGGGTTGCCACGATATTGCAGCGCTTCCACTATGTTCGCTGAATGGCAAATAAATGGTTTCCAGGCCATCATCAGGAGCGTAGTGCATCTCTTTTGGATCGCCCAAGGAGCAGCCCAAACCGCATCCCAAATGTGTTGGCTGAACGGTTGGATTCCCCGACGCTGCGACACTGGATGCGCCTGCACACCTTTTAAAGGACGCGCTTGTTGCTTTTTTTTTTTGTATAGATGTTTTAATAGTAGCAGCTAGTTTTTTAAGATTTCGTATGCTACTAAAAATCTATGGTCCTGCTGCACCCTTATTCACAAACGTCGGAAACTACAGATTTCGAATCCGAGAGGCAGGTTTCCAAAGACGTCAAAAAAATGCGATTCTCAATAGTCGGAATCGAAAACTTTGATGTTTCCGCTTTGCACAAATGACATTAGCTTTAAGTAATGTTTAGGCAGATTGTATACTGTGGTACTACCACATAATTCGTGTAGAAATTAAGTCAGTAATTCAATGATATAAAATTTAGGACGGTAAGACTGCTTGCACACAGCATTACAAACTCCCAATCGCCTGTTTACCGAAATCAAACATTGCTATTGTGGACCCGTCAGCAAAACAAACACGCCACCGCTTGTGTTCGTCAGGTCGACCAAACAACATTGTGCCTTTGTTCAAACGTCAGCGAAAACAATGTTTTTGAAAATAAATAAAAAAAGAAAGATTCACACGCGTATCTTAATTTGCCGGTCCACTTAACAGTAACAAGGAAGCCAAGTGTAAGTCCCGAGTTCACCAACTTTTTAAAAGTCGGTAATTAACCGTCAATCGAGATTTTAAAAGTTGGTGAACTCAAGTGTCAATCAAACAATAATAGGTACCATACGTTTTTATACACTCATAGTTGCACAGGAAATAACAGAATCCAAACAAACTTTAATCCCTTATTTTAACCCACTTGATGTTTTTATATCGCGACAAAGAGTAGCCTATGTTCCTAAGGTCTCAAACTATCTCTGTAACATATTTCATTTAAAACGGGTAAGTAGTTTAGGCGTGATAATGTTACTAGTGCTTCTCCGCGACTTCCCCCGCAAGAGTTTTTTTCCATATAAACTTTCATCCCCTATTTCACCCCCTTAATGTTTTTATAACGCGACAAAATGTAGTCTATGTCCTTTCCAGGGTCTCGAACTGTCTCCATACCAAATTTCATCTCAATCGGTTCAGTGGTTTAAGCGTCAAGAGATAACAGACAGACAGGCAGACACACTTTTACATTTATAATATTATTAGTATTAGTATATTAGTATTAGTATGGATAAGTAATTCTAACGGATTACTACTTGCAGATCGAACCTATTTTACACTTTGCAGGTAATTAACTAAGTTTATGAAAGCTCTTCAAACTATTACTTGCGCGCAATACAATGGAAGTTAAGGTATAGTTCTGATGAAATTTTAATTTACTAAATAATTACAATTATTCAATACGTTTTAAACAGGTTTTGAAATTTAACTTCGAGCCCTAAGTTGAATTTAAACATATTAAACGTATTGACTTTTCAAGCTCAATTTAATGTGATTTTATGCTTTCTCTCTAAACATAATATTCACGAGAAATATCTGTTGGATAATTTAAACATTTAAAGGCTCAATTACACTATAGTCATCATCATTACGCGCAAACGACTACACCAAGACGACCGTCTTGGTGTAGTCGTTCGCGCACCGGACTTCTAAACCAGGCGGTTGCGGGTTCGAATCCCGCAAGGGGCAAATGTTTGTGTGATGAGCACGAGCATTTGTACCTAAGTCGTGGATGTTTATATTTATTTAAGTATTTCTATCCGTTATCCTAGTCACCATAGCACAAGCTCACGCTTAGTTTGGGGCTAGGTAATTGGTGTGTTTGTTGAAACCATTTCTTATTATTATTATTATATTATAAAAAAAAAACTCTTGACGTTTTTTAAGTTTGCGCCTGGTGCCGAGTCTTTCCTCTGTAAGTAGATATATTAGCTAAGTACATTTTAACACTTTTACATTAGTACATTATTTAAACACCTTTATTATAGATACAGAGACTAACTTCAGGTCGCTACTACTTACTTATACTTAAGTCTACGTCTTAATTAATTTCAGATAGAAAACATAATTATCTAATTAGGTTCATAATGTACCTTACTATATTACGAGTATTATTATGATCCGCAAAAGAAAACGTATTTCTGCTTGGCATTTTATTTTATTTCGGATGCTTTCATATTTCAAAGAACGTGACAAAGTCTGCAGACGAAAGAAAAGGAGGAAAATTAGATGAAAAACTTAATTAAGCCCTTAAGCATATTTGAAGGGCGTGGTAATTTAAAAAAAAAATGACTTACGGGTCGCACACGTATTTAGTAGTTACGGAACAGAAATAGTCTTAACAAATAATTACAAACGCGACTTTCATAGATACGTGTGTCCTGTGAATGGGTACGTTCCTGTACCTAAAAGTTGTCTAGAAGAGATCGCTCATAGCGATAATAATAATAATAATGATGCATTTATTAAATCAAGTAACATGACTCATAGATAGATAGATAGATCCTTATTGCACACCACACACTATTGTTCATAGAGAATGGTACAATTTAGGCGGTCTTATTGCTGATAGAAATTTCTTCTAGACAACTTTCGGGTAGAGGACAGTCCAAGATTAAATTGGGTCGGCGGTGAAAACTAACAGAATAAAGGAAAATGGGTAAAGAATTAAAAAAGAAAAAGACATGATATAAGCACACATATACATAAATTACTAAGGCTATTAAATGTTGATAATACTAATAAATATTCTGAGTTACATAAACATACAATAATAATTATGCATACAAATTATAATGATACTATATACATACATAAAATATACATACTATATACTAAACATAACATAAGTTATATATAAAGACTAGCTGTTGCCCGCGACTTCGTACGCGTGGACTTCATGATACAAAATATTTTATACTCCGCCATCCAGCTATCATGATCTCTTAGGTCCACTTGCAGCAAACGCTTAATCTCGATTTAACATCATGCTGTCTCTGTCATATGTTCGGCGATGACAGAGACAGAAAGACGTTAAATCGAGATTTAGCGTTTGCTGCAAGTGGACCTTAGTCTACCATGTCGTAAGGAGATGAGAGGAATTAAAAATCAAGGTCAATGGGCACTTTCTTTTTGATAGGTACTATCACCTAGCCATCCTCCTCTGGTAAGAAAATTTCACATGGCAGTGACACCGACTCCAAAACTAAATTTTGTCGGATATCTTTCTTAGTAAAAGTGGAAAGGATTGTTTTTTACTTTTTAGTTTACTTTATTGAAGGCAGTTTTATTCGTTTGTAATAAAATATATGTAAGTTTAGGTTTTAGTGTTCAGAAAAAGTCAGTCTCAAACTTCCCTACCACAATAGATGGATGTGGTTTAGCATCTATTTTTTATGTTCCTGTGATGTCCCTAGCCTACTCAAGGGTTTGTAAGTTACTACTATTGTAAAGTAAGTAGGTAAGACTATTTAGATTTTGACAAACTGTCTGTGGTGAAAGTATCCACGAACTACTTAGCGTTAATGTCAGCACCATCAAATTATGACTCCTGAATGTGAACGCTTAAATATCTAAATTAATGCTGTAGCATATATGATATACATGCCTATAAAATCTGAAGAATTCTCTTGATTTCTCCAGGTTTCCGTCACCAGATCGTAACTTGGAGACAGTGGGATTACACTGGGAGTTTGAAAATCAGTCTAAAGCAATTTAGCATATCAATTTTAATAACATAGTTTATAAGCAAATTGTTACACATCAATATGGATTTATGGTCCAAAATAAAAGATTTTTAATTTAATTTCATTGCTCCAGACCTGCGATTTGTGTAAGTCAATAGAAAATGATCATCACGCTGAACAATGTTCCCTACGGCGCTCTATTCATATCTCTTATAGTTGAGCCGAGCTGCTAGGGTTCTATATCAATTGCTCCAGACCTTCAATTTGTGTACGTCAATAGAAAATACTCATCACGTTGAACAATGTTCCTTAAGGCGCTCTGTTCATATCTCTTATAGTTGAGCCGAGCTGCTAAGGTTCTATATCAGGTGCTCCAGACCTTCAATTTGTGTACGTCAATAGAAAGTGCTTATCACGCCGAATAATTTTCTCTAAGTCGTTTTATTTATATCTCTTATAGTTGAGCTGAACTGCTAGGGTTCCATATCAGTTGCTCCAGACCTTCAATTTGTGTACGTCAATAGAAAATGCTCATCACACTTACTAACTTTTCTCAAGGCGCTGCTTTCATATCTTTCTTAGTTTAAGTGTACTGCTAAGGTTCCACGTCAGGTACTTTGACCTTCAAAATAAGTCATAGCCTAGTATTTGCCCAGACTCAATAGCTACATAATAAAAAAGTTTCATTCAAATCCGTTTAGTAGTTTCAGAGATTAGCGTGTACAAACAGACAAACAGACAAAAAAATTAAAAGTTCTAGATTCCTATTCTGTTACTATTTTAACATCACCCTCAATTAGTTTTTGGTAAAAATACTCAATGTACAGACGCATCGGTTTTACAGTTTTATTATAGTATAGATGTGCGCGACTTGACCAACGTTTAAAGGAGAAGGTAATAATTGCAAGAAAACTAGAGGCGTGAGAGGAAGTAAGTTTTTAATTTGCGTTTAAAGTGTGAAGAGATTCAGAATGCCTTATAGACAGTGACAGAGAGTTCCATAAGCGGATGGATTGGACAGTAAATTATCGGGTGTAGGAACGGGAAGCGTGAGGGGGAGATATGAGGCGGAGTTTTTTGGAAGACCCAGGGGCATAATTTGTTAGTTATAAAGGACTTAACCTATGTTAGGAATTTATAATTATATTCTCTCTCTGCGGAGGTTGTGCAACAGTAATTAATAAAGCGGCAGTCCAGTCTACTCGCTATCATAGACAGGATGCTGTTGGGGCTGCCCCGAACCCCGCGTCGCGTAGAAGCAATCTACTCGCGCCTCTGCAATCATCTCCGATAAGCCCGCCTACATTTTAAAATGAAAATCTTGCTGTGTAAATTGCTGTTCTTTTATTTTTTATATTATGTTCTGCAATAAAGAGTTATCTATCTACGTCGCTTATTGAGTAAAATTATACTGAAAAGTTCATCAAAATATTATTTACAACGTGCAGTGTGTTAAAATAAGGATAACCCCCTAACAGCTGACGGGTCACATTATGTCTGTTGACATTTCAAGATGTATGTGTCCGCAGTTAGAGAATTCTCATTTATTTAACAAGCATCCTGTAATAAAATATCCCATTCAAACAACAACTTATTGTGTGCGCACGTCGTCAGCCAAGCAAAACTTTTGGATCTAAAGAAGTCGGGTACCTAGTTAAAAGTTACTTATTATTTATTCTGTGCTAATATAATTGTCACAAACTGCCACACGTAAAATTAAAGGAAAAATGCACTTTCACGATTTCGGCAAGTAGCTAATTTAACTAACAGCGAACAATTTTAATTAAGGACTTCTCGCTTGTTTTTAAGGTAAACAGAAACAAAAACTTTCCCGTAGTTTGTACAACTATGGGAGTTTAGGAAACTAGACTGAAAATTCTAGTAACAGGAAAGATACGACTAAAATTCTGAATTTAACTATTTCCAAGAAATAATTAATTTAATTATAAAGTTTAGGCGTAAACGTGATTTCCTTTAGTAATTTCGGATTTGTGTGTAATTAGTGTAGATGTCCGCGCTCCGGACTTAAATGCCAGCGGTTGCGGGTTCAAATCCGGCTAAGGGTAAATAAATTGTGTGGTAAGAACGAGCATAGATGTTTGTAAAGTTAGTAGTGTAAAGTGCACAACCGGGATAATGCTAGGAGGATAATACCTATATATTTGAATGGAAAAGTCAATATGTATAATAAAAGTTGTTTTTATTTGTCCCTAGGGCTGCCCAACGATCTGTCCGTGTACTGGCACCAGTATCCATACAGTCTTGGAATAGTATTCTGCAAGCTGCGGGCTCTCATTTCTGAAGCGTAAGTAAATTACTTTATTACTAACTTTGAGGAAACGGCTATGTATGATAAAAATAAGTATCCATCTAGGGCAGCATGTAATGCACCCAAATCAGATAGCAAAACCCCGAAAAATCTGGCGATTCCTGGATTCAGACAGTAAGCTGTACTGAGAAGAGGTGCTAGCTGGCTGCCACCACGACCTCCGTAGCCGAAAGGCCCGCACACCGGTTTTCAAAGTGGTCACCATATCTGAGGTTCCAGGTTCGATCCCCGGATGGGTCAGTATAGAAATTCACATTTTCTATATTCTGTTATGCCGATGGTACGGCACATTTTCATAACACAAATGCTTAGGATAATTACCATGGAATCTGACTGAGTATGTATAATGTTGTCTCACTTTGAATCTCGACCAATCTTTGGTCGAGATGTCTATCATATAGCCCAAAAAACAAATAATAATATTAAAACTTTTAAGAAGACTTATATAAGAATAAGACTATAAGTATGAAACTTCTAACTTAAGTAAGTTACTTACTAGTCTTATAAATCTTAAAATATATTCTTGTTATAGCCGCCAAGTGCAATTAAGTAAGTACGCCGTGTCAGTCGTCTAATAAGTATATTTGTCATTACAAAACAGAAAAAGTTATTTAAGCTCATTGTATTCTGCGATAAATTATTTTTACAACAGTAAACTTGATGGGGCATCTTTCGGTGAAATATCATTCCATTTGGTTTCTACCCCAGTACCCCAGATAACTAGCACTGTGTAGCTTTCTATCTAAACAAATCTATGTGATTATTTAGAATTTTATACTCTATACTGAATAGGAACTCGATTGATTTGGTTGATTAATTAGGCTGAGATTGGTCCCCCATGAGAAATGAAAATGAATGACCCAATGAAGTTACCTGACTCGGCTAATGCTGATTCACTATTACGTAAATTCATACTTTTTTGGGGAGTTTTAGGTCAGCTTTCAGCGAGACGAATTAAACTCCCACCTTTCGAACACGGCGTTTATTAAATAGTAGGCAATCACAGGTGTCGAAGTGCGACACGGCAAACACATAAATTTGACGTTTCTATAATATGATTAACACAATTATACAGCTTTGCAAAATAAAACATCGAGCTTGTACGAAAATAACGAGAAGTCGTTTTTTCCAAAAGTGACATCTGTCATAGAGTTGTCAAATAAAAAATGACGTGTTGCGTTCGGAAATTCCGTAACGCCACACTTTCACTTTTTCAAGTACGTCCATGAGGGCCACCATCACCATAAATTAAGTACAGTCGAGGGCGCATTTGAATAGACTTTGTCACAGAATAAGTACTAGTACTCCGTACAGAAGTATGACTTTGCAATGAAATTCAAAGGAATATCTACTCAATGTTGTTAACGATATGGTGCAATTCAGTTCGCCTCTGACTCAAGCACATTTTCGTGTAGACACCTACAGAAATACATTGCAAGATAATTTCATTCTTATAACTCTGGAATATGATTAATAATACACTAAACCTATTCAGTGACGTACTATCACGCAACGCGATAGGGTTGACTGCCACAAGAAGCTACATACGCCATCTAGCGCATCTTTCCAGGACTTTATTCACGCTCGCCCAACCAGCAAACTAGTGTCGTGCACCGCCGGTGAATAAAACACGGGAGCGTGTCGCTGCCGGCTAGCGACACCCAACTTGTTTAGTCCCTTACCAAGGGGTCGCCGCGCGTAGGTACGTTTTTGCTACCTACGCGGGAAGATACACGAGCCTGACTTTGTCGTTGCAAAATCGTAGACAGCATAAGTGCTATTACGCACTTTTTGTCGCAGTGTTTGTCTTGAGTCGCTGTCTGTGGTTCGGTACTTGCCGTCTTTAAAATATGATTAATATCCATCTCATTGGTCCCGTGGTTTGCTGTAGACACTATGATATCAATTTGAACTTCTGCTCGTGCGAAACCAAGCCAGGTCACCAGCTTCATTATATTTTTACGATATAATTTACCCAAAATAAAGTTTAGCTATCCAAAGTTTGTAAAAGAATTTCACAAAGGTGTTGACTTATTTAACTTCAAACAACTGAAGGTATAACATTGTTTCGAAAACAAAGTTTCACGCGAAGTTTTTCGTATTAACAAGTTAATACTAATACAGTTATAGTTTTAACGCGTTACCTGCGAGTTACAGAGTGCGGTGATTCACTTATTAAATTCAATGGGCTCGAATCCAATGTGCCTTATCTAAGATTGATTTCAAGTTCAGTTTCACTTTCTTTGCTAAACAAACGAACGACGTAATTTAGAAACTTAATTTAGAAACGTCAAATTAAGTGACGTGATTCCTTACGTATTTTTACAAGTTTTTGCGTCTTTTCGTCGTCATTGAATGACATCGTTACTAAACTATAGATGAATTCTATAATTTCCTTAGCAACTGACAGCTGTTTAATCTGGCGTTTCTAAATTAATATAGTCTATCTCTCTTCGTTTATTGGCAGAGAAAGAGAGACTGGAGTTAAATTGTGCCATAGATAGGGCACATTGGAATCGACCCCAATGTCATTTAAGACCTACAGCTAAATTGTAATTTAAATAGCTATATAAAAAGTTTTGGACAAGCTTTTTTGTTTGGAATGGAAACTTCGTGTAAGCACATAAATAAAACGTTAGTTTAGGATACATTGTTTAGGCTTGTGTACGATATTATTTGAGCGAATATTTTGTAACCTTAAACTTTTTGATGAGGTATTCCGCTGGTGAAACGTTTGTAAATATTTTTTTAATACTGTTATTTCAGAAATGGACATGGATTGCTTTGAACCGGCCCTTTCATCATAACATCCATTACATTTACTTTGTTTTGCTTATTATTATTCTAATTTGAATTCACGATTTGTGTGATAACGGCAAGCCATGACGCAGAAAGTACAACAATACGAGTCTCAACCAATGACTTAGTGTGCGTGCGGTATCGCGGAAGTGTAGGGTCCGGAATATCCAGGAGGATGGTTGATCCCGTATTCCAGCACAAGTTATCGTGCGGGGGTAAGTATGTTCCGATGCCCTAGATTCACTAAAAGGTCCACCAAAGATCCAGAGGCGGATACTGCTGTTGCTGTACGCTTTAAGCTCCTATGCAATAGAAGACCATCGCTTAACATCACACTGGCTATATATCATCTCGGGAAAAACCAAGAAATACCGCGAGCTAACTAGAGACAGCGCCATCTATTGGTAATCATGCGAAACTGCGTAGCGCCGTTGCTCGGTGTACGGTGTGGTTGCAGCTCGTTGTTACAAGTTTTTGAAATTTTATGTCAGCCAATAAATATTTAATAGGGTTTCTAATCACGTTAAGGTTTAATTCAATTATCTTTGTGGCGCTTGAAGATTCAATATTCGAATTAATTAAGTTTTAAGTATTATTTCTGAGTCATTCAAATAATAATACAGCTTTAGTTATAAGTATTTACATTGTGTTTATTCTAAGGCAGGTAGGTACACCCAGAGCAAAATTTTCGTCTTCTTTAGTCAAATTACCTACAAGACTTTTGTCTTACGAATTTACACGAAGAAAGCGAATAATCAAGACTGGGGCTTTTGGGCCAAGTCGAGTAATTGTAAGATTTGGGCTGACATTTGCCTAATCACCTCCATTGTTTTATAAAACTTTTTTTCAAAATATAGGTTTATTCAGTAGGCTCACTCTACATGTTAAAAGACTATCCTGTTAATCCACAAATCGACAGATTTTTCAGGGTGAGTTGTTATCTTATTCGGGTACTCTTCGTCCCAACATAACTTATTATAGAACCGATTAATAAAGCTTATACGTTTCTATCTATACATAGGATATAAATACATACAATCGAAATCTTTCAATAAACCCAGATCAATTACAAGGCAATAGTGAGGTCGTTACAAAGTTTTATCAAAACATCGACTTTCCCCAGTGTTCGCTTACTAAACATGTTTATAAAAACGAGAATCTTTTAGTGGAAAGTTTTTGATGACACGTTCTTTAGAAAGGCACCAACATGAAATTAAAAAAAAACTCGTCTTTCATACAAAATTGAACAGCTGATCGGTCATTATGTATGAGTAAGTGTTTTTTTATTATCTCCGGATGGTGGCACTGTATTGAGCACGACATGGTTGTAAAAGGAGTGGATGATTCAATGAAGAGTGATTGTACGGTAGAGAAAAACATACTACATCGTCCCTAAATGTAATGGGAATAGGCATGCGAATGATGGTGATAGTCTTATACAAAGTTGTACATAAGCACCGTTATCTAGGGCCCGTAGACAAGATGCAATCTATTCTAAAGCAACGTTCGCTATCGCTAACAAAATGTATGAAACTTACACAATCCATTGAAACATAAGGTGACTTTTGCATACATACATATTATATTTTAACATTTCGTTGGCGAAAGCGATGTTCGCTCTACAAAAATGCATCTTGTCTAAGGGCCCAGGTTATTCGTTATTTTATAAACACATCGTGTTTCTATCAAGTTGTACTACTGAACCTGATTCTACTATGCAAGTAAATTTGGCCCGATTTCGTGACTAACTTCATATATTTAGAACATGAATCGCCAAATAATTAGCTGAGTTATATTTAAGCGGCCAACTTGGTCCATTACCCGTTGGCAGTAATGGATCATAAGTTCTTGTTGCCTTTGATACCTAGGTACCAAATTTGTATCAAAACAACATGTAACAAGCAAACATTATTTAAGAAACAAAACACCCGAGTGCGAAAAATATTATATTTTTGAAATGGCCTTTTTACTGGCTTTCATTTGATACCTCTGATAAGGAAAAAATAATCGGTGTTAGACTTGCTGGTTGCAGGTACAGAAAGAAATAAAGAAAATACATTAATTGGCATCCTCATTTAAACATACAATCCATTCTAATATTATAAATGGGGGAATGTGTCTGTCTGTCTGTTACCTCTTGACGCTTAAACCACTGAACCGATTGAGACGAAATTTGGTGTGGAGACAGTTCGAGACCCTGGAAAGGACATACATTTTGTCGCGATATAAAAACAGTAAGGGGGTGAAATGGGGGATGAATGTTTATATGGAAAATCCAACTCTTGCTGGCGAAGTCGCGGGGAACCACTAGTAATATTATAAAGTACAGCAGTTCAATCTGATGAAGGTTTACAGAGTTACTCTCTATATAAAATTAAATAAATTTTGCGAAGTAGTTCAATATTTTGCTTTTTTATTTTGAAATAAAATCGTTGCGGTTCTTTAAGTTTTATAAAACTTCAAAGTTTCATCAAAGAGAATGTTGAGATCTTTCTTAGACGAAGCAATATTACGTCATGCACAGATAATTGCATACTTGCTTTGATCACATCGACGAAAGCACTGCAAATATTCATGGGTAAATAGACTTTATGTGATTACATGAGATAGTTATGCAGCACATGAGAACATCTCGCATTTCACACATAAGGTATGCAGCTCTAATAAAATATGTTGTTAAGGAAAATACCGAGCCATTGTTGTTGACTTGGAACACTACGATAGTATGAATATAGTTGTTTCACTAAACGGAGGAAAATATCTATACCTGCACACTCAGGCGACTCAATGTGTAACCATGATCCAAACTAGTCAGGTTCCCCTATATTTAACAGGGCCACCCTCGGCCCTAGCATGCGAGTACACAACTAGAATATAACGCTAGGATGATGATGATGACATCGCTCTGCCTCCGACAGCACTACATCTCTCCATATTGTTTTAGTCTGACGCGTCGTATTTGCGTACTTTCATGTCGTATCTGGTGCCCTATCATATTTCCACGTCTGATCTAAACTGTCTTCAAATTGTTTTCTTCTTTAAGATCTTAAACACTGCAATACCACATCTCAAACGCCTGCATACTATATCTCTTTGGTTAACGTCTACGTTTCACTTCCATATACAAAGTAAGGCCAGATGTAGGTCTAAATCAGCCACTTCCTGATCTTTTTAGAGATGTTTGCCCTTGATAAATGTTTTGCTATTCAATACTTTTTTGGGTCATAGTAGTTCTGGGGACTACATCTGGAGTAGGTATTAATATCTCCAATCATTTGATAAAATTATATTAGGAAAAGATAGTGAATATATTAAAGGACGCAGATTTGGACTACTGAGATAGGAGTGATTTATTTATATACCAACTGTAGAATGAACAGGAAACGCTAGCAGGAATTGTAAACGAAAGACAAAGGCAAAAATTATCAACTTACGTATGTTACTGATAACTTTTTAAAATCCCTTCCAATTCTAGCGTCAAACATGGTTAATTGTATTTAGGCTTTGTGCAAAGTACTTGCTTATCTTGCAAGTAGAGTCCGCAATTGTGTTGGAATGTAACCCGCTCGCATTGCCGACTCCTATCCGAAGCGACAAACAATATTATAAAGCTGGGCCAATGCAGTTACAAACAGTGGTCTCCCTTAAAAAATATATATACTTATGATACATGATACGTGCCCTTATTAATTGTAAAGCTCATAAAAAACTGGCAAGCTATCCAACTTATATCCCTTTGTTAATAATATTGCCGCTTTGTTTTAATATCACATCTCATGACTCAGCACATAAAATAAAACGTATTTATTTACATATGTATTTTATAAAACGGCCGTACCATCTCAGGTATAAGTAAATATTGCACTCGTCATCGACCTACTCACTTCGGGTGGGACTCGAATCTATACCACTTCGCTATCCGGGCGAATGCTCTTAATACTTTGGGAAATGTACCCATAAGATATTCAATGGAAATATTTAACCACCAGATACGATAAATCTACCTTAATTGATAAATGTCTATTATTGACGTATTTAAACAAAAACCTACTTTACTGTCTCTATTAAGAAGCTCAAATCAATTAATCACCTAATATACTTTAAAAATTATCACTCCAAGACACCAGTGAAAAGGCGTTGACTTATTTATTTTTGTTTTTATTCCATCCCCTGCCTCCATCTGCGAGATACCATATTCGTGCCTCCACTTGCGCCTTACTACTATAATTGATGTCAAACCCCATGTAAAAAGATGTATTTTCAAGTCTACCGCACCTTCTTCCATTACCTACAGCGTGTGGACCCCTTCGCGCGTAAAAATAACCCACGTGCTGGTATCGCATACTTACCTACATAAAAGGGGACCACCCGAACTCGCGCAAAAAATGATGTTTCAGGCGAACCTACTCACACCAATGGAAATCAATATATCAAACAAACACTTTGTTGATTTCAGTGAAGCTTATGTTATTAATATTTTATTGTTTTAACGAAATTGCTAATGGATTACTTCATACACAGGCTACGGTACCTGCTATTCTTTAAAATATAAAAACGTAATTTTTATTGTTTTCCG
Organism: Pyrausta nigrata; assembly: GCA_949316185.1. Classification (NCBI taxonomy): domain Eukaryota; kingdom Metazoa; phylum Arthropoda; class Insecta; order Lepidoptera; family Crambidae; genus Pyrausta; species Pyrausta nigrata. The sequence goes on along the minus strand of OX438955.1, from coordinate 892,079 downwards.
ATTTTGACTCTTTTTCAGCAGCCTCTATTTTTTGGTTGATGCTACTATAAGCATGCTGTATTTTCCCAATTTGATTAAATCTTAGCCTAAAACCGTCGAGTAAAGCCACCGTAGATATACATTTATTTCGTAACGTAACTTACAAAGCAAATAATGTCACCTTTGTCTAGCTCTACGATTTATTTGAGATAATAACGCGACCATTAAGCACACACAATGAAACATATAAAAGCTTTTGTCTGGAGCCCGAGTATTTGAGAAATCGTTATTAATTTAGTTACAAATGCTAATGATTACTTCACTGTATTCTCCGTGTTTTTATTTCATTTGTTCTTTTTGTATCAACGAACATAGGACATAGTATAATATAGGGAAAGAGAGCAGACTTGTCTAAATATACCTATTAAAACTTGTTCATTCTGATGGGCAACTCAATATGCAACTAAAATAAACTAGAACTCAAATATTTTATTAACCCCTTATTGTAAATGAGGAGTGTAATATAGTTTTGTTTTGTGTTTTTTTTTAAATTTATATTTATATAAAAAAAGTTTATAAAAGATAACTTAATCACACTGTTAAACCGAGGCTCCCCAGTAAGTAATCAATTTTTGATTAGAAGGTTGACGGCATAGGAAATGTTCTAGCTAGGTATATAATTCAAGAAAATTGGTTTAGCCGTTATTTTTTAATTTTTTAATAATGAACTTCTTTTTATACAATGTGTCTCTTCACAGTCGTATGTACCTCAATGACTGGGGGTCGTGATCATTATGTGGAATGAAACACACACAACGAATTTCTTGGCAATTTAAATGAAGTGGTTTGCCATTGCTTTTCCATACAATGTATTAGTAGGTATATTCAAAATATTTTTGGTAATGGCAACAAGATATTGATTAAATGGGCATTACTTCATTCATTAAATGTTTCATATTTATATTTTATTAAAGTTATTCTTACTACAAAAAGGCCGCGAGCTTTTTTGACTACCTATTCATTAAGGAAAACCGACTTATTGATTGACTGACATATCACGCCAATGCTCAAACTACTAGGATTAGAGACACGGTTTTAATAACCATGCTTTTTAATAGAGTAGGTGACCACTAAGAAAGGATTTATGGAAATTCGGGGAGAATTTTAATAATATTAAGGTTTTTACACGTCGAGTTTGAAAGCTAATGATAAAGGTAAGGGCCTGTTAGTTTGGCTTTCATGGATTTATGGACTAATGTTCATAAATCTTTAATAGATACCTACAGTTCAATTGGCTATCTTCAAAGACTACCTTTCAAACAGAGAGCAAAGAGTTAAGTTCGGAAAGTGAAACTGTAACAACATTGGGGTATTATGTGACGTCCCACAAGGCAGTGTGCTAGGTCCAACTCTTTTCTTAATTTATATTAATGACCTTTGCAATATGAGTTTACAAAACGCCAACATCTACTCTTATGCGGATGACACTGCAATCGTTTTCAGTGGACTATCCTGGCGAGACACTAAGATCAACACCGAACAGGGATTGCCACGGGTTTCTACATGGCTCAAGAATAATCTGACGTAAAACATCAATACTATTATTATTGATAAACGCACACAACCAAATCCTGACTTTGACCTTAAAATACACACGTGTGGTCATGTAAATGATACTCACTGTAGATGTCCTTCAATAGACAAATTGAGCCATGTAAAATACTTAGGTGTAATAGTTGACTAAAGGCTATCATGGTACCCACAAGTAGAGGACCTGTCCTCTAGAGCTGAGAAGTTCAACTGGATGTTTAAATTTCTTCGACATGTCGCTCCGGTTAAGAAATCTAATGAACATATCTCATTAGCCAATATTCTTAACGAAATATACATCGCTCTGATTCAGTCCATACTGGTATATTGTATCCCTGTTTGGGGTGGAGCACTCAAAACTAGGTTTATTGGCGTAGAATAAGCTCAAAGGACTTTGCTAAAAATTATGTATTACAAAAGACAACGGTTTCTCACTGAAAGTCTGTGTCACATCAGTAATTTAATGTCTGTTAGACGACTTTACATAGTACACATGCTACTGAAAATACACAAGACCGTACCCTATGACCCAGCAATAAAGTTAAGAAGAAGGATATATGCTGTGGTAAATGTTCCAATGATGAAAACTGCATTTGCTAGTTATCAATTTAAAAACCGTTCTGCTAATCTTTATAATACAATAAATAAAGAGATAGACTTACACTCTAAAACCTATAGTGAATGCAAAATTAAATTGATAGCATGGTTAAAGGGCCTAACCTACGATGACGTAGAATCCCTTTTACAATATGTAAAATAATATTACGCATTCTTACACACACACATACACACACACACTTCTTTTCTAGATTATGTGATAGTACTCGTATAATATATTCTAATTAAGTTACTTAGTATAAGATATGGAAGATATTTTGATTTTGATATTTTGACATTTAATGTCACTGCAAATCATCATCATCCTCCTAGCGTTATCCCATCCGTTACCATAATCCTGGATTAATGTCACTACTAATATGTAAGGCAAATAATGACACGTAAATCCTTAAGGTAGATTTTGAGAAAGAGGCGCTTTATCGTCTAACTAAACATTACTATGTAAAGTGCCTTCGAGTTTCATTACTAAGTAGGAACATATTTGACTTACGAAGATTAATATTGTTTGCCATGTTTACAATTCGTACGGACTAGGTACACAATATAAATGTTGTTTATACTGGTTATTTACTTAGGAGTATTGCTGAAATTTTATTATTTGGTGTTTGCTAGTTTTTCTAGTCGGAGAAATTGCAATCTTGTAAATGTTTGTTTGGTTGGGAGCTCAAAAGGTTCTGCGCAAACAACATTCTCGAAAAAAAGATGACAGATTCCGAACAAATAAATCTTATTCCAAAAGTGTGATTTAAGCGGTAAACAGAGGAACATAATATTTTCATCTTACCGGGATAAAGAAAATAAAGTGTACGAGCAAACTTGTACATTCGATCAACACATCAACCTTGAGGAGGAGCGGCCGTCTCTTTCCTCTTTAAGGAATGTCAATATGTATGAGTTAGCATCGTACATTATTCCAACCACGTCATGAGCGATCTACATACAGCGGCTGACCGATAAACCCTCAAGCAGCACCGTCGGCACTCTACACTGACGACACACATCTTTATGCGTTTATATTTTACTTTTAATAAGAATTTTATAAATACTTGAATTTTATCACCAATAAATCAGATATCAATCGTCCGTGTTAGTTCTCATTTCCCTCTGCTGCGGCCAAGACAGCCTAAAGGTCATGGCACACTATACCGGCTTCGCAACAGCACGGCTGCAGCACGGCGTCGCCTCGATTTTACAAAATATTATGTACGACTCACAACTTAATGCTCTAATTTGAATGGCAAGTAACTGCTGGGTTGAGACGGTGCCTTTGCGGAGCCGGTATAGTGTGCCATGACCTTTAGTCGTCACTATAATAAGTCTGGTGAGGCCACGCCACCTCGCTACCTACCGCCTACCTCCGCTGTTACTCTGGGCGACTTGTAAGTAAGTACTTTAATTTAGTCAGCGGTATTAGTTAAAAATACGGACTTTGACATCCAGCCTTTGCTGTAACACAAGGTATCTGTCGGTGCAGTTTTAATCGAACAGAAAAGTAGGTACTCCCGGAAAGCTTAGCAAATATCGTGTCATAAAAATGTACACGAAAGAGAATTAAACATCACAGACAGGATGGCGGAACCGCAAAGTCGCGTCGGTGAGTCAAATTTTAATCAACAAGATTTGTCGTTTTTACGTAGCTAAGGTAAAGTTGTTCTAATGGAAATCTTAATGCTTTCTTTTAATAAAACAATAATGGCTTTGCTACGAGTGTAGCGTAGTTTGAGTGGGTGTAGCTGCTTTCCATTTAATGTTGCCATTTGAAACGTCATTATTTATTCATCAGTCCGTTTCCGTTTACGAAACCAACTGAGATTACCTCAAAATAAATACAGTTGAACAGACTTTGTAAATACTGGTCGAATTGATTAAACAAGCTGCTGCTAAGCTGCAAATGTAAAAGAAATTAAATTTATTGTGAACAAGAATTTAGATCAATGTTAGTAGTAAAGAGAAAGAGATTGATATCTCTCACTTAAAATTAAATCAATATAAAAAAAAACTGTTTAAGATTGGGTTGGTCTAGCAGAGCTGTAGTTATTAAAAATTAAGAAATGATTTGTTACGTACAAAATTGTAGAAAGTTTTTTTTAGAAAGCAGTCTCAATTTAGGACTATTAGGACGAGTTTGATCGTGTCTTTAGGCTGTTGTTACTAGGTAAGTCATTTTATTTGTAATTTGCTTTTTCTACTAAATATTAATGGTTCATACTTTGTACGCATGTTTAGTTTTATGGTTAAGGACTCATAAATAATATGTTACTCTACTGTACCTACAAAATAACTGTAAAATGGTTTGTGAACCAAATAATAAAATCAATCTATTTATAGCATTTGCCATAATAGCGGGAAAATATAAAGATTATTATTTTATTAAACCTTGACTTTCGTGGCAAGTCCTAGCCACCATCAGGGACAAAAATGAAGAAGTGTGGATCCTTTGCCCAGCAGTGGGATAGCAACGGCCAAAAAAACATGCAAAATTTATATTTCAAATATTATTCGCAATCAGAAATTACGGTAGGTGTATAAATAAACAGTAAAATTATATTTACCGGGTACATGAAAGAACATTTATAAATTGCCTGAGCACACTTGTATAATGATTTCAATTCGAGATCAAAAGAGTAGAAAATTCGAGTGATTATGATTTAATGTGTGAAACTAATGTGAGTTAATATTTGATCCTACCACAGTTTGTGAAGAGAATCGGCTTTTAATTATTAACGGTTTTCAAGTTATAGTAACTATATGATAAAGTAAAACTAATGGTTACGAACGAGTACGTGAATATAAAAATTAAATATATAGTAAATAAACAAAAAAAAAAGTTGTTAGATAGTCAAATTAAAACATAAACAGAAAACTAAAAAGTAAGCTTATAAATAAAATAGCAGAGCAGAATACCTATAATAGATTTTTTCAAATATAACTAGATGTTACAGAGTGCATTATTCGACTGCACTGTAATACGATTTAGTGCCAATACAAATTGTATTTTTCAGTCATGAATAAAAGAACCTCATAGAGTTGTTGTAACATGTTTAAACCTAACGAAAGAAATTTCGTTAATAATTCTGCTACGGGCGGGCTACGGATATGCTACGAAGTCTGCGCTCGTAGAGCGTAGGCGTATTAACACTTTCAGTGACATGAACGACGATAGTCAACAAAGTTTAGAACAATGAAGGTTCTACGAGTATAATGTCTGGGATACTGTACGCGAAAGTGTTAAGTAAACCGCTTTAAAACACAATTGTATGGATAACCTCGCAAATTTTGTTTAAAACCTGACATTTTGCACACTTTTTACAGCGTTCGTGGTCACAGGGAGACTAAGGTGTTATTTGTTATTACAAAGTTTTAAGAAAAAAATTACTACCGTCACCTAAAGTATACCTTTTCAGTAGACCTTTCTACAGTGGTCACTGGTCGCATAGCCTTTTAGAAGTCACAGTTTAAACGGTTTGGGAATTTGAAGTGAAAGTTGGCTGGCCATGGCCCTGTTAGCAAAGTTCATGGTGCAAGGCAGAGGTGGAGTGAAAACCGTGGAGTGAGAAACGCCCACTAGGAAGTCGACACATGCGGTGATACGATGACGTCAAAATACTGGGTACTAAGTGGTTCCAGTTTGCGCAAGACCGATATAGATGGGATAAGCTGAAGGAGGCCTTACCCTAGCGGGTGGTAAGAGTGGCTAAAGAATTAGTAGAGAAGATAATTTAAACTGTCACATCTTGATCTTTTACATGAAAACAGTAAAAAAAATGTTCCATACAAATGTTCAAAAATTCTTTCGAATTTCAATTAAAAAAAATGGGTAATTACATTTTGTCATGAAACGTTATTGTCTTTTGTTGAGTAATGAAACTTCGAATGTAATAACGTTAAAATTAAAAAGAGCGGCACAGAAAAAGACTCGGAAAATTAATTCATATCTCTTCGTAATATTGTCCTCTCCGCAACATAATTAACAATGTTACTTTAATGTAATTTTGTTACAATGCTATTTTACCAGGAAATTAAATAGCATTATAACTATTTCATTGGTGGATTTTCTCATCGTTTAATTTTTATCCATTTAAAACTGACCGGAATATCTTATACAACGTTTTAACTAAAGATTCTTGTATATTTAGTGTGTGGTTAATTCTTTCTAATTATTCGTAGTAACATATAGTTTTTATTTAGGAAATAAGAAGAAGTAATTTAAACAGGGTCTCTCAAAAAGAGCATGCCAGATAGACACTGGAGATAGCTTAGCTATAGACCTTTCAAATTAAATTTAAATAAATATTTTGGTTTGGGAGATAATGCCACTTTCCTTTGTCCAAAAATGGCACGCCATAATAGCTTAGCTACAGGCACTTTTACATCAAATAACATTACTCTAGTAAGTGTCATAGTTTGGGAGATAATGCCAGTTTCTTGTATTCTTCATACAAAAAAATACAAAAAAGTTGCATTATTTTCCAAACCATAAGACTTTTATTAGAGCTAAGTTATTTTTATTTAAAAGATAAGTATGTATATGGCTAAGCTATCACCAGTGTAAGTCTGGCACGCTCTCTTTGAGACCCCAGTACGAGGGTCAAACTGAAAGTTCTTAGAACTGGCCACTTATAAACAATATAATAAAAAAAATATTCTAAAATTTGAAAATAGAACTCTTTGCCAATATTACTGAGTATATATTTCATTCATTTGTCATTTGTTTTACGACTTGGCGGCAAATTGAAAATTGTCTGTGTCACGTCAAAATGAATTTAACACGAGAAAATTTTCGTGCAATGATTTTTTATGACTTTCGATGTCATTTAAGTCAACAAGAAAGTTATGATAGACTACGATTGGCCTTTCACGATGAAGCCCCATCTCGTGCGACTGTTTACAACTGGTTTAATGAGTTTAAACGTGGTCGCACTAATCTCACTGATGATGTACGTGAGGGACGGCCTTCTACGGCGACGACTGAAAATAACATCTGTGTTGTGCGGCGTATGATAGAGACTGACAAAAGAGTGACCTATCAGCAGATTCGGACAAGCTTAGGCATCGGTATGAGTCAAGTGCACAAAATCCTCCACGAACATTTAGCGGTCAGGAAGCTTTGCGCCCGGTGGATACCTCATAATTTGACTAAGGCTCAAAAACTCCATCGTGTGGATTGGTGCCGTAAAATGATTGAAAGATTTAACGGAGGTGACTCAAATGCTGTGTTCGACATACTAACAGGTGACGAAAGCTGGATTTACTGTTATGATCCTGAAACCAAAAGACAATCTGCTCAGTGGGTGTTTCCTTTCGAGGAGTTGCCAACTAAAGTGAAGAGAGATCGAAGTGCGGGAAAAAAAATGGTGGCCTCGTTCTTTGGAAGGATAGGTCATTTCGCAACAATTGTGTTAGAGGATCAAAAAACAGTTTCTGCAGAATGGTACACTACCAATTGTTTGCCACTTGTCTTGGAAAAGTTCGAGAGAAACGACCTCGCAGTAGGATCCTCCTTCACCACGACAACGCCTCGTCGCACACCGCCAAGCGAACGATCGACTATTTGGCGACATCAAACGTTGAATTACTGGGTCACCCGCCGTATAGCCCCGACCTCGCGCCTTGTGATTTTTATTTATTTCCAAAAATTAAAGAAAAACTTAAAGGAAAGCGGTTTATGAATGCTGAAGAAGCGGTGGCTGCGTATCGCGATGCCATTGAAGAGACCCCTAAGGACGAGTGGGCAAAGTGCTTTTCCCAGTGGTTCCATCGCATGCAGCGGTGTATTGACGTCAATGGACAATATTTTGAAAAGATATAATAAAACTAATAACTGGCTAATGTAATCAGTTTTTGATTTTCTAAGAACTTTCAGTTTGACCCTCGTATAAACATAATTGAACTCACAAATCAGAGTGTATGCAATGGCTTTAACTTTGTGTATATGGCTAAGCTATCACCAGTGTAAGTCTGGCACGCTCTCTTTGGGACCCCAGTATAAACATAATTGAACTCACAAATCAGAGTGTATGCAATGGCTTTAACTTTGTGTATATGGCTAAGCTATCACCAGTGTTAGTCTGGCACGCTCTCTTTGGGACCCCAGTATAAACATAATTGAACTCACAAATCAGAGTGTTTGCAATGGCTATAACTTTGTGTATATGGCTAAGCTATCACCAGTGTAAGTCTGGCACGCTCTCTTTGAGACCCCAGTATAAACATAATTGAACTCACAAATCAGAGTGTATGCAATGGCTATAACTTTGTGTATATGGCTAAGCTATCACCAGTGTTAGTCTGGCACGCTCTCTTTGGGACCCCAGTATAAACATAATTGAACTTACAAATCAGAGTGTATGCAATGGCTATAACTTTGTGTATATGGCTAAGCTATCACCAGTGTAAGTCTGGCACGCTCTCTTTGGGACCCCAGTATAAACATAATTGAACTCACAAATCAGAGTGTATGCAATGGCTTTAACTTTGTGTATATGGCTAAGCTATCACCAGTGTTAGTCTGGCACGCTCTCTTTGGGACCCCAGTATAAACATAATTGAACTCACAAATCAGAGTGTATGCAATGGCTTTAACTTTGTGTATATGGCTAAGCTATCACCAGTGTTAGTCTGGCACGCTCTCTTTGGGACCCCAGTATAAACATAATTGAACTCACAAATCAGAGTGTATGCAATGGCTTTAACTTTGTGTATATGGCTAAGCTATCACCAGTGTTAGTCTGGCACGCTCTCTTTGGGACCCCAGTATAAACATAATTGAACTCACAAATCAGAGTGTATGCAATGGCTTTAACTTTGTGTATATGGCTAAGCTATCACCAGTGTTAGTCTGGCACGCTCTCTTTGGGACCCCAGTATAAACATAATTGAACTCGCAAATCAGAGTGTATGCAATGGCTTTAACTTTGTGTATATGGCTAAGCTATCACCAGTGTTAGTCTGGCACGCTCTCTTTGGGACCCCAGTATAAACATAATTGAACTCACAAATCAGAGTGTATGCAATGGCTTTAACTTTGTGTATATGGCTAAGCTATCACCAGTGTTAGTCTGGCACGCTCTCTTTGGGACCCCAGTATAAACATAATTGAACTCACAAATCAGAGTGTTTGCAATGGCTATAACTTTGTGTATAGGGCTAAGCTATCACCAGTGTAAGTCTGGCACGCTCTCTTTGGGACCCCAGTATAAACATAATTGAACTCACAAATCAGAGTGTATGCAATGGCTATAACTTTGTGTATATGGCTAAGCTATCACCAGTGTAAGTCTGGCACGCTCTCTTTGAGACCCCAGTATAAACATAATTGAACTCACAAATCAGAGTGTATGCAATGGCTATAACTTTGTGTATATGGCTAAGCTATCACCAGTGTAAGTCTGG